>APFE031152777.1:21318-38220 GCA_000404065.3 Pinus taeda
TTTACATTTTTATGATTGAATTTATTTTTTCTGTATATAATTTAATTTATGTTTTGCTATTTTTTTTTTGCTGGGCAAAGGCTAAACTATTTATATTAAAAAAACCAAAAAAGTATTTACAAGAGGTGTGAACCTCTGAGAGCGTGTGTTCAACTCTTTGTCAAAGCTTTCCATATCAACCTGAATCCTCTGCTTGTACAAGCTAGAGGTTACAAAATCATCAGCAGAAATAATATTAACTGTGACATTGTCAGACATTGAAACAAAGAGATAAACCCGGTTTGAAAGACACATTACAAAAACAGTGGTTCCATGGAGCATTGCGTCGATTGCTGCCCGCCTCCTAATGAAACTGAACCAAAAAAGGAAAAACATCGTGCGCCTGAGACCATAGGCTTACCCTTGGCGCTTCTGCCATTACTTGTTCTGCTTCTTCCGCTCCTCAGCTTCACGTTCCAGTTCACGCTTCTTTCGATCCTCTACAGCACATACCGGGTCATGCTCCCATGTCACCTCCATCCCATCCGGAAGGTCTTCAAGACGATCAATACCAGGCGGCAGTTTAAGGTACAGAGCGTAATCGAAAGAGTCCTCTGTCTCCTCATTCCTCATCTTGCTTTGAGGGGAGGAAGGCTTGCTGCCTTGAACTTCCATTTGAGAATCCGTTGGATTCTCAGAAGTTTCCATGGGCTCTTTTCCTTTCAGGCTGCCTATTTCCTGTAAGGCTTCAGCCTGCTCCGCCGAGTACCCAAGGGTGCTCTCCTCATCTAACCTGCTCTGTAACTCAGGGCTGTAAGAACTATCAGCCGAATCCTTTAACTTGGTTGAATTATCTGAGGAGGGAGGCGTCTTTTCCTCTGTTTTGGCTTTCCAGCTTCCTTCCTCCTCATCCTCCTCAGAAAAAATGACAGTGATCATGGCTTTTACCATAGGCTTATTCCTCCTTCGACGGTAATGAAGAGTCGCTGTTTGAACCGAATTGCTTATGTCTGAACCAGAGTGCTCAGAGTCACAAGAGGGGGGCGAAGCAAAGGCCAAGGGAGAGATGCGCCTCGGGCTTGATTGGCCCCTATCGCTTGTGCCGCCCCGCTGCCCAGAATTGCGCCCACGGCGAGGCGTCGCCCGAGTGCGAGGAGCCATGGTGAACCCAAGATACCCAGCTGTTCTCTGAGGACTAAGCCAAGCTTCCTTATACCTCCGTCTGCCTGTAAGATTTCCGATGGAGAGATTTCCCCGATGGCCCAGCAGCCCAACAGCCAACGTCAAATTCTCCTTAGAATTATGAGGACAAACCACAAGAATTGGACAGGGGATGGACTCGAGGGTGGGCTCGCTGCCCTCAGAGCCTCCCTTCTCAACCTTGACCTTAACTTCGAACTGCTCAATACCAGAGCCGAACTGCAAACAGAGGAGGAAGAATGTTTGCGCCATTCTGAGATAACGGGCGTCGATTCCTTGGGAATTCAATTGCATTGATGAGCCATTAAGGCTCGTTAATTCTCTTGGGGCAGAAGCCAGCCCAGAACCCATAGATACCACATGTCTGAGGCGTGGCGACCTGTACTCGGCGCGTGGGGAACGCATGAGCTTAAATGCGATTAGTGTCACCCGCATCCGGGTTTTTTTACCTTTTTTTGTGTTGTTTCATTGTTTTGATTTTAATTTTATTTTATGTTTTCATTATTTTTTTGAAATTTTAATGTTTTTCAAGGTCATGAGAAAATATTTTACGCCATTATTTCAAAATGTTGAAATTTTACCCTTGAATTTTTTTTTGTTATCCCAGTGTCAAAACTTTTAGTTTTGAAGGTGTTTTTTGCACAAAATTTAACATTGAAAAAAAAAAATTGTTATTCGAACATCAAAACTTCGTTTTGAAGGTGTTTTTTTGGACAATTTTTGCACAAAAAATTGGTTTTAACTGCCATTTTTAAAACATGTTGAAAATTTACCCTAGAAAAAAAAGGTGTTATTCCAGCACCAACACTTTTTGTTTTTAGCACTGTTTTTGATGTTTTTACGGGGTTTTTTGGCCAGAGTTCTCGTTTTGATTTTATAGTTCCCGTTTCAAAGTTTACATTGTTTTTAACACTTCTATTTTTAGCATTTCTTGTTGCCATTTTCAACACTCCCTCTCAACAAGAAAGGCTTCAACTCGAACCCGATCCTGTAACTCTGGAATGTTCTGCATGTAATGCTTCTACCAAGTGTGGTTGCTCCAGCAACATTCGGAACAAAAAAAACTCTCCACTGACCTCTCTGCTGGGCTAGAAACATACTCTGATGTTGAAGCTCTACCTGCGACTGACAAGTTCTCCATCTCTGACCTCTGAGCTACTGCAACTAGTGCAACACTCATGTGCCTCTCGCATCATTGCAACCTATTAACTCTACATAGTCCTAGGACTCCTGCATTGTAGCTCTACCTGTCGCTCCATCTGCATTTGTCTCTACCTAATCAATCAGTCCTACTGCTCCTCATAGGGGCTCTTGTAGCAATGTCGAATAAAAGAGGTTGGGTACCTCAAGGATCCTACCCCTTCTCCTTGGGACGATCACTCCACATCCCCCCACATCCTACTTGAAGGTATGGCTGCATGTGATCCCTCTGCACACCTAGCTCGAAGTTTCCCCCTACTGGAGGTCTCTGCATGAGTGGATGCCTCCACTATGTCTCCTCTCGGCTTCCCTTGTTGTGGCTACTCCATAACCTCTTGAAGTTGCTTCACCAATTGTGGCTCCTCCACAATCTTCTGAGACTTCTTCTAGCGTTGCATGTTGAGAGGTAATGTACTCTCCGTCTCAACCACCAAGTCTCCATTAGTTTCCTTGATCCTCAAGTCTTTGCATGCATCTTGAACCTCAAGAGCATACAGGTTCTTGACTTGTGAACCGATCTGCTTCACCTGTCTAGTGATGATGTGTCTAATGAAAATCTTTCCCTTACTGAAAACTACATCATAGCCTTTTTCTTCCAGTATCGCGATCGACACCATGTTTCTCTTCAATTCTGGTACATACTTAACATCATTCAAGGTAAGGTGAGCTCCATGCTCCCTCTAAAAATTAACTGTGCCTACATCTGAGACACTATACTTTTCATCATTACCCATTGCTACGAGTATCTGGAGATCTTTCTCCTCCAAAGTACTAAACAAACTCTTGTCGTCGGCCATGTGGAAAGAAGCTCCATTGTCAAGAAACCAACCACTTCCTACCATGGATGAAACCATGCATGCGAATAGTGTGAAAGCCAACTCGAACTGTGAGGCTAGTGCCTCACCTTCTCATCCTTCCACGGATCCCTTCTTGGATTTCCTTAGTGGACAATTTGTAGCAAAATGGCCGACCTCATGACAACAAAAGCATCGCACTTTCTATTTGTCAAACTTCTTCCCACCATGGGAAGAACTAGATTTAGAATGAGAAACCTTCTCCTTCCCCTTCTTTTCCTTACTTGCTAAGGCATAGTTTCTTTTATCCTCCATGGATGAAGAACCATCTATGGTGCTTCTTCTTATCTCCTCCTACATCAAATCCAGCCAAAGTCGTTCCCAATCTGGTAGTTTCTCTCTTCCATTAATTGAGTCCTGGTAGCTATGCTAGCTCTTAGGAAGACCGAGGAGTGAAAGACTCACCATGTCATCATCAGTTATCGTGATCTCTGCACTTCCAAGCTCATCCTTGCATGTGGTGAGCTTGTTCAGATACGTAGAGATCATGTCACCCTTTTCACACTTGATCTTCGGAAGCTTGTCTTTCAGTGCTAGCTTCCTATAATCACTGCTATTCTGATATAAATCTTTCAATGTTTTCCACATTGAATATGGTGTCTCCTTCACATGGAGACTTGAGACTATGTGATCTCGAACTCCCTCCAGAAGGATTCTCCTTGCTCTAGCCACACATTTCTTCCATTCAGCCAATTCAGCAACACCAGTCGGCTTGAGGACTTCTTGATCAATGAAGTCATTCAGATCGTTATCCTCTAGTACCACTTCCATACGATCCTTCTAGGCTTTATAATTTGAACTGCCATCAAGGGCATATTCAAATCTCAAACCATAGAACGCCATAAGTGAAATAGAGATGTGATAAGAACTTGATTTCTATAATCAGGAATCATAAAATTCAACTTCTCCCTTCTTGTATACTATTCTTCCTTGATCACCTGTGCTCCGATACCATGTATAATTTTTCTACAAATCAGCTAGCTCTAATACCATGTAGAAATTCCCACCTGTAGATCAACTGCTAATGCAATAGACTAAAGAAAAATACTTGATCTACTTCTACAACCAATTTAGCAGAAGCTTAATCGAACATGAACAACATCAATAACAACACATATAACCAATATGGAGAAATCAATCACACATAACACAGAAGATATAACCAGGGGAAATCCTTAGCCTAAAACCCCAACTCTGTATTATAATACAAGTGGAAATATAGCCAGTATTACAAAAAGAATCAGCTCAAAAGCTATCATGCTCTCTCTGAAATACCTCTGATGTTCATAGACAGTCAAAGGCCTCTCTCAAACCTCTTGATCTATGCTCCAAGCCTCCTATTTCTTTGTGCAATTTTGATTGAGGTCCAGTGCAGCTACTTGTGTGAATTAGCCTCTTCACACACTCACTAACCTTTGATCCCACTACGAAGACCTTAAGGAGATAAATTCTCATCATGGATGAGCTTCCTTTATAGGAAAAATATTCATCCAACTGATAGTACACTATCCCTTCTTTGATCTCAAATGGGTCTCTATCTGAACTGACATGCATGAGTTATTGATGAGAGAATCTTCATTTATTTGAAGTGCAACAGTTATATGCAAGCATGCATTAACTAACTGAACTTACTTAATTTAAACAAACTGTTTAAATCAATTATAACTGAACTTGACTAAGTTAACTGAGCCAACTAATTACTATTCAAATTAGAACTCATCCTTATCTCTTTAACTAATGGATAAATTCCTCAGTTAATAGATAAATTGTTGCATGTCCTCACATAGACTTCATGTTTGATTTTTCACAACTAATTAACTCATGGAGAATTAATTAATTTATTTTCAAACAGATGTTAATTTCAAATTTGAATTTTACTTCCTATTTTTAGTCCAGGGACTGACTAAAATAGGAATCCATCATGAACTGCTAAAAATCGAAATTCTATTTTTTGCACTTCCATTTTTCATTCCTTGTTGCCCAATCCAACATTGGTACCCAAACTTCTATTTTTAGCATTTATGGTTGCCATTTTCAACACTCTCTTGCAAGGTCCTCCTTGCAAGACATGATCAAATGATCATCACCTGTCAATATCAGATCATCAACATAAAGAATAATGATCAATGGCTTACCTTCTACCATGATACGGTAAAGGTTCGCATATAATTCACTCTTTGTGAAGCCCAATCTGGTGAAATAGCTATCGATCCTGGTGTACCAAGCACGAGGTGCTTGCTTTAGCCCATACAAAAACCCTCCTGAGTCGGTGCACATGTAACTCATGATCGAAGGTCTCAAAACCTTCCGACTGCTCAATATAGACCTCTTCCTTAATCTTCCCGTTGAGGAACGCAGTCTTCACATCCATCTAATGGATCTTCCAACCCATCTAAGATGATAGTGACAACATTGATCTGATAGATGAGTACCTTGTTACAGGAGAAAAATTCTTATCACAATCGATCCCCTCGACCTGTGAGAAATCACAGGCAATAAACTTTGCCTAATGTTTCTCAACATTACCATCAGCTACTTGCTTTACCTTGTAAAGCCATCAGGAACTCACCACTGACTTGTCCTTCGGTCTTGTGACAACATCTCAAACACAGTTCTGAATGATGGAGTCATACTCCACCATAGCATCAACCCAGACTGGTTGCTGCACTACTTCCTTGTATGAAGAAGGTTCGGTCTCTACACACTCCCCAACCAGGGCCATGTAACCAGTGTACAGCTCAGGTGACCTCCTTTGTCTGTGCTAAGAAGATGGTTGTCCCACATTCTCTATCACATCCAACATCAACCTGTCAACTTCCCTTGAGCGTTTCCACCCATCTCTAGAAGACCCTGCATGAGTGGATGTCTCCACTCTCGAATCCTCTACATGCAGCTGCTCCACATCAGTCTGAGGCTCCTCCTCCTTAGGAACTAAAAGTTCCTCCTCTGCATGCAACTTGAGCTCCCTCTCAAGTGATACTCGCATGGCTTTTTTCTCATCGAACTTTAGATCTCTGCATACCACTGTCCTCTGACTGGTAGGCAAGAACACCCGATAGTTTTGGGGTGTATCAATGTACCCCACAAGTAACTCCAACTTAGCTATTGGATCTAGCTCCTTCTAGGCATCTTTAGTCACATGGTAATAAATCAATGATCCAAAGATCCTGAAGTGACTCACATCTGGCCTCTTCCCAGAAAAGGCCTCCAATGGTGTCTTCATTCCCAGTATACGATGTGGGCTTCTGTTCTGCAAGTACAGTGCTATATTTCATGTGTTAGCCCACAAATGAAGTGGTAGGCTTTGGTCATGCAACATCACTCGAGTTGCTTCCACAATCTATCTTTTCTTCCTTTTGTCCACCCCATTTTTCTATGGGTTATGGGGTGTCTTGAACTCCCCTTTAATTCCTTCTGCTGCGCATAAGTTCTTAAACTATTGGGAGACATACTCTCCACCATTGTTGCTTCGCAAGGACCTTATTTTCTTTCCAAATTCTTTCTCCGCCAAGGCTTTGAACTTACAAAACCTTGAGAAAGTTTGATCCTTCTTTTGCATAAAGTAGATCCAACATCTACAAGAAAAATCATCAACAAAAATAACATAGTACCTTTATTTAGCAGTGGAGGTTGTATGGAATGGTCCACACACATCTATATGAACTTGGTCTAGGATTGCTCTAGCTCTAATGTCTCAATCCTGAAAGGAATATTTCGCATACTTACCCAAGGTACAACCCTTTCATGTATCCACTTGCTCTAGTTTTCCCTTGGGAAGTTTGGTAGAAATCTACTGCATGATCTTCAAGGCCTCATGGTGCAAGTGACCCAATCTTCTATGCCATAGCTTGCCAACATCTTGGCTCTGCACCAACTCTGCTATGGAACTCAATGCAACACAGTCCTCTACCTCCAACTTTTAGAGATTCTTTACTCGAATCCCAATCCTCTTGGTTTGTCCAGTGCCAATATGACTCAGGAATGCCTTTCCTTTACTAAAGACTACATCATAGCCTTTGTCTTCCAACATAGCAGTGGACACATGATTCTTCTTCAAACCAAGCACATATTTTACATTAGTCATGGTGAGAGGAGCTCCATGCTCCCTCTGAAACACAATCGTACCTTCACCTGAAAGATGGTACTTTCCATCATCGCCCATCTCGATGCACATCTAGAGGTCCTTCTACTCTAAGGTACTGAATAGATTCTTGTCACCAGTCATGTGGAATGGGGCTCCATTGCCTAGGAACCAAACATACCCCACCATCGACAAAACCATGCATGCGATGAGGGTGAAATCCAATTCGAACTATGAGGCCAGTGCCTCACCATCTGATCCTTTCGAGGATCCCTTCTTGGATTTCTTCTATGGACAATTCGTAGCATAATGGCCCACCTCATGAAAATGAAAGCATCGCACTTTCGATTTTTCAATCTTCTTCCCACCATGGGAAGAACTCGACTTGGAATGGGATGCCTTCCCCTTCCCTTTCTTAGACTTATAGGCTAATGCTAGATTTTCTTCTCTATCTAGCTTTGATGAAGATCCATCTCTGGTTCTTCTTCTTATCTCCTCCTACATCATATCTGACAAAAGTCGTTCCCAATCTGTGAGTTTCTCTCTTCCATTTACCAAGTCTTGGTAGCTATGCCAGATCTTAGGAAGACCGAGGAGAGCAAGACTCACCATGTCATCATCGGTTGTTGTGATCCCTACACTTCCAAGCTCATCCCTACAGGTGGTGAGCTTGTTCAAATATGTAGAGATCGTGTCGCCCTTTTCACACTTGATTTTTTGAAGCTTATCTTTCAATGCCAACTTCCTCTGATCGCTGCTGTTCTGATATAGATTCTTCAATTTTTTCCACATTGAGAATGGTGTCTCCTTCCCATGCAGACTTGAGACAATGTGGTCTCGAACTCCCTCCTTGCTCTAGCCACACATTTCTTCTATCCCACCAATTCTGTAGCATTAGTTGTTGCTGGCTTGGGGACTTCTTGATCAATGAAGTCCTTCAAACAGTTGTCCTCTAATAATGCTTCCATGCAATCCTTCTAGGCTATATAATTTGAGCTGCCATCAAGGAAATACTCGAGTCTCAAACAGTTGAACGCCATTGGTGAAATTTTAGATGTGATAAGAATTCAATTTCTATAATCAGGAACTTCAAAATTCTCCCTTCTCCCTTCTTTGTATAATGTTCTTTGCTTTGATCACTTTTGCTCCGATACCACATAGAATTTCCCACTATAGATCACCTGATAATGCAATATACTAAAGAAAAATACTTGATCTACTTCTACAAACAAACTTGCAGAAACTTAATCAATTTTGAGCAAGATCAAATAGAGCGCATATAACAGAGAATGAGAAATAAATCACACATAAACAGAGAAGAATACTCTAGGGAAAGCCTCAACTAAAAACCCGGATCTTTGTATTATCATACAAGTGGAAATATCTCCAGATTACACAAAGTTTTAGTTCACAAGCTATCCAGCTCTCAGTACAATCACTCAATGTTGCTTGTAGACTGAATAGACAGAACATATGCCTTCCCTCAGTCCTCCAAGCCTCCTATGTCCTTGCATAGTTTCTCTTGGGTCCATTGGCTACCGCTTGTGTGAATTCACCTCTCACACAACTCACTAAACTCGGAAATAACTACGCAATCTCCAAGGAATGAATTCCTTCTGCATGCAAGAGATATCCTTAATGGAATATTCCTACAACTGATAGTACACTGTCCCATCATCTGATCTCAATCAGGTCTCTGACTGAACTGACATGCATGAGTTATTTATGAGAAGATATTCAGTTATCTGAAGTGCAGTAGTTACATGCATGCATGCATTAACTAACTGAACTCACAATCAGTTCCACAAACTGTTGGAACTAATCTAACCAGACTTAACTCAGTTAGCTGAGCTAACTAATTATAACTCAAAGTACAACTCATCTTGATCTCCTTAATTAAGTGATAACTTCCTCAATCAAAGGGGAAACTGTTACATGTCTTCACATAGACTTCATGTTTGATTTTCTCCAGCTAATTAAATCAAGATGAATTAATTAATTATTTTTCAAACAACTGCTAAGATCAAATTCGAATTTAATTCTCAATTTTAGTTCAGGAACTAATTAAAATTGGAATGTATCCCGAAATGCTATTTATAGCAATGCTATTTTTAGAATTTCTTGTTGCTATTATCAACATCATGTGGCCAAAGGAGTCACATGTTTTCCATGTGGAATGTAAGAATGGTGATGTGGCCCTAAAGGAGAAAAACTTCAAATGGGAATAAATTTGTGCCTATAGCTTGGATTGAGATGAAATGTATATCTTTTGAAATCTCTTAACAAGTAGAAGACAATGGTTGTATCAAAATTGTGATTTGCGGTAACAAAGGAAGGACAATTTTTGGATAACCTCATATTCATAATGTACCTTGAAAGTTAGGTCTAATTACACCCCATATCCTTAATATGACATTATGGGGTTGGGTGTGTCACATCCATCTTCAACTCATCAAACCTCACACCATGGTCTATTAAATCATGCATCTTTTGTTCAACCAACATCATAATATTGGAAACTCAGTCATTCATTCTGAAATTTTTTGGTTCCCTCTCCATATCATTATCACCATGTTCTAATGTTACCATAAGCTCTTGTCCAAAATCCTAGGATGACTCTCTTTCTATCATTGGCCTCCAAATAATTCCTTGTCACACTCCCCCAATCCTAATGTTTACTTAGTTAAGAGTTTGTTTTGTAATTTTCTTTAATTGAAGCGCCTGTCACAACCCGAGATAACATACATGGATAAATACATACCATGTGTCAAGACCCTGAGTCATCATCACCACCACCAAGTGAGGCGAGTGCCCAAAGGGGCGCCCATGACACTTGAGGGCGATTCATGGGAACGTGCCCGTGTTACACAATGGCGATGTGTGTAGCGGGCACAAGCATGGGCACATCATAACAACAGGTGCTTGCCCAACTTGTGGGAAAGCATGAGCATGTAGTAGCCAATGTGTACAGACTAGTGAGTAAGGCATGCGAACGCATAGCTAGCAACGAGCATGATGCACGTAGCATGGGTGAGCGACAGAACGTTGCGGCGGGTAGGAGTGTGGACGAGCAAGGTGCACACACCTTAATGCGGGTCAAGTTGGCTCTCGGGTAGCATGAACAAAGGGGTGTCTAACCAAGTGGATAGATCGATTGGTATATTAGACCGAAGGTTTGTTCAAGGGATACAACGGTTCATTTGGAGGAGTGAATGCATATTAATAGACGCAAGCATATTGCTCCAAGGAAAAATTTCAGACATCATAGAACATAGAAACAACACAAAAACTATAGGCCTGAGTTCGTAGTGTGAAGGGGAAGGCGTAATGCAAAATGGAAGGTGCAGTTAAGTGGTGAACGAGTTAAGGCAGTCTGGGCACATTTGAACGTTGTGGGCAGGAACATAGGGCATGTGGCCCATGTGCCCGCCCAAGGCAGGCAAGGTTGAACATGGAATTTTGACAATGTATTTTTGGTTCTAACACTTGTAACTGTGTGGAGTGTTGTGACCATGCAGGTCAGCCTCCCACACTTGTAAAATATTGTCAACATAATGGAATTTTATGGTTAAATGTTGTTGCACTATTTAGGTCTTGCGGCATTGAATTTTTCACTCATATTATTATGTATTCCGCACATAATATATTTAATAAATAAGAAGATAAACATCACTTAATTTGTATAAGACGCAGTCTATAAGAAGTCATTATTGGAATTTTGCGATGAACCTTCTCAGTGTTGAATGTCGCCTATGGAGGTGTAACCAACTCCGGGGCATGACATATGGTATCATAGCTAGTGCGATGGAATGTGTAAGAGACTAGGTATGTATGAAGATTGGTGTTCTTGGAGAAAAGAAGTATTGGTTGCATAGTTTGGGGTTTCTCGACTTGGAGATTCATGGTAGCAATGTCCAAGCATTAGTGGACATAGGGGCCACACATAATTTTATGAAGGAAGGACTATCAAAGGAAGTTGGGCTGCATCTCACCCCCAAATAGGTGGAGGTCAAGGAAGTGAACTCAAAGGTTAGAGTGTCAATATTGGCAAGTGATGTGCGAGTTCAAATTGCATATTGGCAGGGTTGTTTGGACTTCACAATGATGGAGATGAGTGCCTTTGACATGATATTAGGGTAGAAATTTTTGAAGGGAAATAGAGCCATTGTTGTGTCATTTTGCAATGAGATTATGTTGGTTGGAGACACGTGAACTTGGACTTTTCCTACTCACCAACAACAAAGTAAGGTGAATATTTTTGCACTAAGTATGAGTAGGGTAGTGTAGGGGTTAGATGTTGAGACATATGCGATCGTCATTAAAGAGATTCAAGATAATGATGGAGTGGGGATGCATAATCTAGGTGAGATTTTTGATGTATTGGACAAGTATGTAGATTTGATGCCCAATGAGTTGTCGAAATTACTACCACCAAGACGTGTAGTGGACCATCACATTGAGCTAGATTCAAGGAATCAACCACCAGCAAAAGATCTTTATCGATTGTCAAGGTCAGAGTTTGAGGAATTGAAGTTCCAATTGAAGGAGTTGATGGATGCAGGCTTCATATGATCTTGAAGGTCTCCATAGAGGAAGAAAGGCACAAGTGAGTTGCGGATGTGTTGTGATTATTGTGTATTAAACAAGCAAACAATAAAGAACAGGTATCCACTACCACTTAAGGAAAATTATTTCAACAATCTTGTGAAGGTACAAGTGTTTTTGAAGCTCGATTTGAGGCATGGATGCTCGATTGAGGCATGGAGGAGAAGATATTATGAATATGATAGAGATGGAGATTTACGATACAAATTCCAATGCATGGTCTTCTTTTTCCATGACAGTACCCCGCCACATTATTCCTAACAGTCGGGGCATTTATTCCCGGGGAAAGTTTTACTGGCTGGTTAGCGAGGCTGATACCAAGGCGGCGGGCTGGGTTTGGGTTTACTCTGAGGATGAGGGAAAGAAGGGCTGGGTTTACTCTGAGGATGTGGGAAAGTTTGACTGGCCATGTGCCGTCTTTAGTCCCAACTCACCCAGCGCAAGCAAGTTCATGGTAGCATTTAGCGTAGCAGACAGAGTCTGGCAAGAAATTCCACTGCCCAAGGAAGGCACATGGGAGACGACAGGCCCAGCAGAAGATGAATACGCACGTTTAAGTGGATGTGATGGTCGAGTTGTGTTGATATGTGAAAAATGTGATCGTCATGTTAGTTTGTGGAAGTTAAATGAGAATGCCACGTCACATGATGAAGAGGAATTGTGGTGCGAACTGCGTGCACAGGTGGCACATGCCAATACATCCAATTCGATGCCAGGGTTCTGCGACCCGCATTCCCTGGGATTAATTACCCCCGTCTCTGCGGCGGTGAACCGCGGTGGATGGATAATGTTGATGGACATGGATTTAAGAGCAATAATATTCAACGATGAGGGAAAATTAGTGCGACGTCTCACCTTACCAAATGTACCTTTCTATGGTTATGACTCCATACATATGCAGATATTTCCGTTCGAAGCCAACAGTATGTGGTGGCCTAAATAAATAGATATTATCTGGTTTTTTTTTTTCCCGATTTACGATTATTATTTTTTTGTTGTCCATGAATCGAGCTCGTGGCTTCAACATAAATCTTTGTAGCATCAGCCAAGGAAACTGGATGTCTTCATGCATCTGATGCAATCACCTGTTCTTTAAAGTGTGCAGGTGATGCATGCTCATTCGAGGTGTTCACTCAACGTGCTTGTATAGCTTTGTGTTGTGACTCATCAAAGGTTGTGTTGTGTACATATGCTCCCTAATTATTCTTAGGGAGAATGGTATCCCCCTGTTCACTTGGGACTTGCTCTTCTGTTGGAGCTAGTGAATCCTATGGGGTGACCTTGTTTTCTTTTGGCATGAGGTCGGTCTCTTGATACTGTTTCAGCGTCTCCATATCCATGTCCATCTGTTCTACTATCGGTTCATCCTATGGAGCAAGTTCCTATTCCTGCAACTACTCACCTGTTCCTCATCTGTTGCTGGTTCATAGAATTCAACCTGTATCGGCACAATTTTCATTGTCTATGTGCCTTGCACTTCCTCTTGTTTTTTATCATGTTGTGATTCCTTCTCTATTCTACATAGCTCGTGTTCCTCTTTGAGCTTCTACTCTACTTCCTGCAACTTCTGTCTTCTTCTTCTAGTATTTGCTTCTCCCTCTTTCTTTATGCTATTCTCCTGTTGCATTGTCGCCTCTTTGCATCTATTTCCAAAGCTACACTTTCCACAAGTGGGTCTTCCTTAAACTTGTAGCTTTGCTTCATCTTTCTGCTTTTTGCAATCTTCCTCTTGTGTTTGTCTTGCACAGGTTTATTGCTTGTTACTATTATTGTTGCTACTCTCTGTGGTGTTTCTACCTTGAGTGCTGCTAGCCACTCTAATGCCATGTTCACCAATTCATTGAGCCTAAAGGAGTTATAATAATTTCTCCATGGGTCTTGCTCTAGCCAATGACACACCCCGTGGATCAAATAATAGTACACTCTTACACAATGGTCCCTGTATAATCCATGTGGATCATACAGATTGAAACTCCTGGTGCCAAACTTAAACTTCTTGAAGTCCTTGACCTCGGCATCCACTTCTTTCAAACTCTAGTTCACGTACAACCCAATTCGCAAAGGAAGCATAGGCCATAGCGCCTTCTTCTTCCTATACAATCCAACTGATAACCATGTTGAGATGTGGTATGCAACCTCTTGCATGACCCAGCTTGTCCATGGAAAACCTTCGCAACACATGCAAATATTTCTCGGTGTTGTACATCCTAATGAAGGTGCCATCAGGCGAGGTATACCAATCTACAATGTTCAACAACACCTCCATTGTTTCTTGGGACATGCAAGGCAGATCTTGTTTAAAGATCATCGTGTTCAGAGGGGTGATGAAATGGTCAAATAGTCTAGCCATGACTCCTCGGTAGTTGCAGTCTTAGATAAATTTGAAATATACATTCACAACATTCTCAAAAGGTGTCCATGCCCAACCCATGTCAGGAAACTTTTGACGGGCACATATTGCATCAAGCAAGTAGGCAGACATGAAGAATCTTATTTTTTGATCCTTGGGCAGACTCCTGGCATTGGACACATGCACTTTCAGCTAGAGAGCCAACATGTCAGAGTAGTTGAATAGTTTTCCTTCACTTTTGAGCTGATCCAACATAGCAACCCAACTTTGCAGGAAGGTCTCCGTACTCCCTTGGCCATACAAGCGACATGCAAAGATGACCAAGAATTGGTATGCCTTCCTGAGTGTCTTTGTCTTGTATATCTAGTCGGGTGATGTCCTAAACTTTGATGGCTCCCTTACCCAACGCTTCAAGATGTCTCGTGTTTGTGTTGTTGTTGGGAGTGTAGAACAATGCATCAATCCTGTTCACCGACTATGGAAAATGTACATCTGTTGATAATCATCTATTTAGAAGCAATCTCTATTCCACTAACGTTGCTCAGTATCATCGTCTCAAGATCAGTGTGTGAGACAATCCAGTGCATCACGCTTGCGCATGGGAAGGTGGGATACCTGCACGCAACCTTGTACAATCCTGACTTATGAATATTGACATAGACTTGTTGGACCTCCAGATTCTCCTCAAATTTTCCTGTGAAAATAGTGTTGATGTCTTGTCATGTGATCTTGACGTCTTTTTCAATGAACATGTGTGTGTCTGTGTACATGCGCAAGCTCATAGACCCTTGCTCAGCCACATCTCTAGTACTGCTTTCAACTGTGTCTTTTTGATCTAGCTCTCTTGGAGGCCATGATACCAATACCGTCGAGAAGCTTCTCAAAAATTCGTGGTACCTAGAGATAGAGAAGACACTCATGACAAGATAATGCTAACTAAAAACATAAAGCAACTTGAGAATCAATCAAGAAACACACTAGTGACTGTTAGGAAAGATTGCACAGTATTGACTCCTAGAGGCTAGGAGAGTGTCAGTTGGAACTGCAAAGTATGCAGTCTCATATGCTAGTGAGGCTCACTATTGACTGAAACTGTTGAATGTGTAGTCCAGTGAGGCTGACTATTGACTGAAACTTCGCAATGCGCAAAACATTTAGGCTGGGTTGCTGGCTGGAACTGCATTACAAAGTTCTAGTGGGCAGGACTGTGGCACTACCTCTCAGGATTTCACAGAGTATAGCTGGGAGCCACTGTGATTAGCCTCTATGCAATTCCTGGAGGCAAGGCAAAGCCTTGATTGCCAGGAATGCACAGAGCATGCTGGGAGAAAAATGATCTAGGCCAAGACATCCCATATCTACCCAACAGAAACCTGAAAATGAGAAGGATTGAATGTGTGTGCAAAGCTGGTGCAGATCTGAGTGAATAGACATGCATGCAATTCAGGCAAGTGCAGAAATTAGTCAAATGGAAAAATCATGAAGCTCATGAAAAGAGTCACTGCAATGATGAATGTGAGTACATAAATAGTTATACACATGCGACACTAAGTAAAGGTAATGCAAAACTTGAAACAACACTTCTACAAGTTAAAACACATTGAAACACCAACATGTGTTCAATAAAACAAGGGAAACAACTCTCATACAAGCTGAAAAATAAAAAGTGATAGAAAAAGCGGCAAAAGGCATGAAAAGTAAAACTAACCTGGAAAAGTTGTGCCCATTGTGTCTAAGGTTCCTAAATGCCTCAGGAATGCCATAGCTCCAAGATCGAATGTGAATAATGAACTCTGAGGCATCGTTTAAATAGATTTGGCAAAATTAGGGTTTATGACGTGCACACCACAAATCTACAAAAAAGCAACACTTGGCGAGAAGTTTCTAAAATAGACTTTGCATGTAACTCCCATTCATAAAAAGGGATCCCTAAAATCTAGGGATTCTTTTTCGCTTTTCTCTTTTTTATTTTTCAGGAAAATATGCTTGACATGCAAGGAAGGATTGTGCATTTCTGGAGGGAACTAGACCACCTGCCGGCACATGCAACTAAAAATAACTAAGGGAAAACTTATGTGTTGTTTTTGGGTTGAGTGGCCCTAGTTGGTTGGCCATCTCTGCACAATTTTTTGGAGTAGTGCTACTGGCCAGTTTTGTGCATTTCTGGAGAGCAGTGCCAGCTGGCGTGCTTTACACATTTCTAGAGAGTAGTGTGGGTTGGACTACTATCCAAATTTCTAGAGAGCAGCGCTGGTTGGCCCGCTTTACGCATTTCAGGAGAGTAATGTCGACTGGCTTACTTTGTGAATTTTTTGAGTGCAGGGAAGTTGTTGGGATGCTCTATGAAATTCCCAAGGGGAAGATAGGTCGCCCTCCAAGATTGCGCAGTTTTGCCCAAAAACCCATTGACCAGATGTGAACCAAGTGCTAGGTCAGCTTGTGGTTGACCGACAGGACAAGTGAACACAAGATGTTAGGCAACAAATAAAATCAAATAAACACAAGTACCTGATTAGTACAGGATAACTATTATGATTTCAATGAGGGAGGCTCCAAAACGAAGTGAAGCCAAACTTTTGGAGGGTGGTTGTAGCCACTACCACGTTGGCGACACACTGGTATAACTCTATCTC
>APFE031152780.1:0-20788 GCA_000404065.3 Pinus taeda
TATGCCCTTTGAATTCCTTCAAAATAATTTTTCAAACCAATCTTAAGCAAACATTTAAAAAATATACACACCTTTTTTCACTTTGTAGGAGCTCGATATTGCCTCTAATGTATCTCTGTAATTTCGGATCATCCAGTTTTGAAATTGTGATCTACGGTAGCCCTCTATGTCCTCTTTCCAATGCCACTAGTTTGACCCCAATTGGATTCTCCAATGAAGAGTTATGCCAAATCTCCCACAGTGACCTGATTATAGACTAATTCAGTAGAGCGAACTTTAACGACGTTCCACGAGTCACTGTTTCGACCTCTGGCTCTGAAAAATATATAGAAGAAACTACAGTCCGTCCTCTTTCTACACCATTTTATGAAATTTCAATCCAATGCTCAGAGAAAAAGTTATGATGATTTTCCCCAGGTCACCTGTTTGGAATGTAATTCAGGAGTTTACAAAAAGACCAACTTCCTTAGATCATATCTCCGCAATTATAGTGCAAAATGATCTGAAATTCAGACTCAAGATTTAGCGTGATGTCTTCTCAAATGGGTTTTTTGTTCAACTTCTGCAACGTCGCCGAAAAAAAGTTTTAGCGAAAATTCCACGATGACCTGTTCGAGGGGCCAACCTCCTTTACATTACATAAATGAACAATTCTTCGATGATACAAATGAAAAGACCTCCTTTCTATATATAGGAGTCTAGGGGGTCATAACATAATCAGAGCCTACATAACAATAATAATGTAAGGGCACAATAATAACAATAATGGGCTTCTATGGGGCACAATAGTAATAATATGGGCACAACAATATTAATAAGGGGTACAACTATAATAGTAATGGGGTAATCACTAGTATTATGGGGACCCAACAAATTCCTACAAGAAACTCCTATAGAAAACACAAAGCCTATGTAAACTAAGCTGGAGGAGTCCATAAATGGAAGGATGGACGAAATAATGAAGAATATGAGATGGAGGGATTAAAACATGGATTTTGTAGGTCCTTCTATTCCTCTCAAGCTACCTTGATCCTCCTCTTGTTGACCTGCAAAAAACATTTCAAAAATAAATTCTTTTCTCTCTTTTGTTTTTATTATTTTTTTTCTTTTCTCTTTTTTGAAAACAACTAGTCTTCCTCCAAGGAGGTCTTCATCCTAGCTGCCTACCCTGGGTGCCTCGAAGAGGTTTTCACCCATAAATCTGTTTTTTTTTTCAACACCATTGGGCTGCCCCAAGAGGTTTTAAACCCAACAGTGGGACTCAACTGCCTCATGGAGGTTTTCACCTGAGTCTCTTTATTTATTTATTTTTATTTTGTTCTCTTTTTTTCAGGGACTTGATGGGGTGGAAGCTGAGACTTGCTCTGCCACCATCACTATCTTATTGATGCCATTGATGAATTCTTTCTTTGACAAGAGCTTGTTGTAGACCTTCAATTTGAACCCATTAACAAGTAAAGGGATAAATTCTACATCAATGGTTCTTATCTATACTGATCCATTATCATGAAATTTTTCTATGACATAAGGCCCTAACCATATAGTCCTTAACTTGCCTTTAAAAAATCCTTCTATCTAGAATCATACAACAAAGCCCAATCACCTTCTTGAAACTCTTTTTCCTTTATGTTCTTGTCAGGCCAAATCTTCCTTTGAACTTGAGTCACCTCTATGTTTAGGAGGGCCTGCATCCTAAATTCATCTAACCCATTCAGCTGGAGTGATCTTTGTTATTGTTCCCTGGTGATATCTAGATCCAATTATGCTTCCATTCTTAAGTTGTATTCAAATTCAATGGAAAACAAGGCCTTCTTCCCATAAACCAGCTCATAAGGAGTGAATCCAGTGGTGGTCTTCCAAGTGGTGTTGTAGGCCCAAGTGGCCTCAACTAATCTATCTGCCCAATCCTTTATGCTGCTGCTAATCAATTTGGTCAAAATGCCTTCCAGCACTCTGTTGGTTACCTCCACTTGCCCATTAGCTTATGGGTGGTAAGGAGTGGATGTTCTATGCTTGATATTGTGCTGGCTTAACAAATTTTCAATCATGTGAGATGTAAACTGTCTGCCTTGATTAGTGACCAGTTCTCTAGGGCACCCAAACTTATAAAATCCATTTTTCCTTAATAATTCAACCACTTTCCCTGGTACATGAAAAATGAGAAATACATGAAAAAATGTGGTTTAAATCACATTTTTCATGTATTTCTGATTTTTTATGTATTGGGGTCCATATAAAGTATGAAACATGGTTAATTCTTGGATGAGGAATCAAATTTTGCATCCAACGAGTGTTTCTGCTCAAAATGTGAGTAAACCTATAAGGAGATTCGTTGAAAATACGAGTTGAAAAAATAGTTTTTTGTTTGTTCCCTCTAAAATTTGATGACATAATCTAATCTTATTTGACGATTTCCACTATTATTTTATAATTTCCTTAAGAGGCCCATTTTAGACCTCAAAATTCCCATAACGGTTTGCAAAAATGCCTCAATGGTTGTAGATTTTTTTCACATATATTGTTGAATTAAATGTCTTAATGAATGCAACTCTTATGTATTAGAAATTTATTGAATAAAGTATTCAATGTGTTAGGTCCCTATACTACTAGTGTAACTCGTTATTGTTATTAGTAAAACCCCCTTATTATATTGTTGTACCCATGTAGTCCCCATATTGTTATTATTGTGCCCTTACATTATGATCGTTATGTCGGCTCTGATTCTATTATGACCCCTTAGACTCCAATATATAGAAAGGAGGTCTTGTCATTTGTATCATCCAAGAATTGTTCATTTGTGTAATGTAAAGGAGGTTGCCCCCTTGAAGAGGCTATTTTCTAAGGCATTTATCTATCTTTTCTATCTTTTTGTGAGCTGGTTTCATAACCTTTGGTATCAGAGCTTTGGATTCTAGGGTTTCACTGCTCCAAATAGGTCATCATGGAATTTTAGCTATCATGACGAAAAACATCAAGAAATGTCAAAAGAAGAGGATATACACCATGAACCAACCCTAGAGAAAGAAGAAATGAATCCGACCATATCTTGTAAATTATTAACAAGAATTACCACTCCTCAAACTCTCAAGACACAAGGACATATCAAGAAGAAAAAGGATCAAGAAGTGAAATATGACATTGAGAAAGAAGAAATGAATCCGACCATATCTTGTAATGAATTGTCTAGAATAACCACTCCTCAAACTATCAATATAGAAGGACATATCAAGAAGAAAAATGTTCAAGAAGTGAAAGATCACATTGAGCATCAAGAAATGAATCCAACCATATCTTGTAATGTATTGGAAGAAATTACCACTCAAACTCTCAAGATAGAAGGACATATCAATAAGAAAAAAATTCAAGCAGTGAAAGATCACATCGAGCATCAACAACAAGTTCTCCAACCTTTAAAGGATAATGTCACTTTGGTGCAGAATCGAATGAAACAATAGGCAAATCAACATTGTAGTGAAAGAAGTTTTGATGTAGGCGATTAGGTATTTTTACGGCTACATCTCAAGCAAGCTATTTATGAGAAGTAAATGTTGGCAAAACTACATGCACTTAGGAAATGGAAACCTTACCTAATGGGAAGACACTTCAAGGTAAAAATGGATCATGATAGTCTTGAATAATTTTTAGAACAAAGATTAACTTTAGAAGAATAGAAAAAATGGGTCACAAATATGTTGGGTTATGACTTTGAAATCATCTACAAAAAGAGAAGAAAAATGTTTTTGCAGATGCACTCTCAAGAAAGGATGACGATGTGGAAGCATTGTTTTGTGCTATTTCTATTATCCAATCAGATTGGATAAACGAAGTAAGGGATGAGTGGAAGAAGGACGAAGAAGTGTGGCCACTCATTCAAAAGTGGAAAAAGATCCCAGTTCAAACAATATTGCCAGAACTTGACAAGGAAGGAAAAATCATATTAGAACCTGGAGCAGTCACAGAAACAAGAACCTGACAGCTACAAAATTGATCAATTTCAGAGTATCTCATCAAGTAGAAGAACTTACTCGCTAAAGATTCCACATGGGAGGACAAGAATTTTACACAAAATCATCAAGAACTACTCAAGCATTAAGGACAACACTTTTTGAAGGAGAGGGGCATGTTAGGTCCCTATACTACTAGTGTAACCCCTTATTGTTATTAGTATAACCCCCTTATTATATTTTTGTACCCATGTAGTTGCTATATTGTTAATATTGTGCCCCATAGAATCCCACTATTGTTATTATTGTGACCTTACATTATTATTTTTATGTCGGCTCTAATTATATTATGACCCCTTAAACTCCTGTATATAGAAAAGAGGTCTTGTCATTTGTATCATCCAAGAATTGTTCATTTGTGTAATGTAAAGGTGGTTGCCCCCTCGAAGAGGCAGATTTCTAAAGCATTCATCTATATTTTCTATCTTTTTGTGAGCTGGTTTCATAACATAATGGATGTAGCCTCTCGTGTCTACAAATTTTTGTATGAATGTGACAATGAATTTAATAAAGTTGCTGAAGTGTAAATCAAGAATATTTTAGTAGGATAGTTGTTACTTGTATCATTTAAAGCTATAAAAAAAATGGTTTGTTGTTGGAAAATTTTTTACAGTAACCAATTATGTAGGATTTAATTACTTTTTCAAGTGAGAATATTAAGTTTTTTGAGTTGCACCTATTTAGGGGTGCAACCTTATGCTTCAATGAATGTAGAATACAACTATTTGTGCTGAATTTTGGTACGCCCATTGTTTTATTTGGCATGTTTGAAGAATAATATGCTTTCAAATTTGTAACAATGGTTGCTCTTGCTACAACATTCATTATACAAGTCTTATTATTGAAGCAATGTCATTTTGCAAATAATTATTTTTCCCTAATAATTTGGAATAAGAATTTTTAGTTGATGAATTTGGAAATGTTATTGGGTCATGTTGTACTATTGAACAACCCTCATTTTAATATATTATAAATTTCCTATGAAATTTATTATATTAAAATAGGGACCCTTTAGTTTTAAAAAGCCTTTGATTTTATTTCTTAAAAAAAAAAAAAATAGAAAATCAACATAAAAAAAATTGTTAATAAAATCCCATAACCAAAGTTTAATACTTACGCTTTTCAATTAAAACCTAAGTATTAAAACTTGATTATCAAAAAACCAAATTTTAAATAGTCCCCGAGACCAAGACTATACTTAGGCTTTAAAAACCTTAAACTATTAAACAGCCCCTGCATCACAAATTGCATAGAATCATGGTTAAAATCCCTTTCCCCATAGCGCATTGAGATTGCGATTGCAATCATTCCAGACTTGATGGGAAAGTTAATGTTAGTCCATAAAATCTCATGTCCGTAGACTATCGTAAATAAATAGAAGGAAAAAACCCCTCCGCTAATTCCATTGTGATTGTGGTATAAGCATCGGACTCGATGAAAAAGCTAATGCAATTTTATTATCCCGACATCCATAAATCAAAATGGTCATAAGCTTAAGTCTCAACCTTAAGCTTGATTGTGATTTTATAAGGCCATAACCGACTGGTTCGTGAACTTCACTTTATAAAGATATCACATCCATGACATTGCAAATCCCATAGCCCAAGTCCCGTGGCCTATCCCTTTACCGATTGTGATATCCCGTACCTGATGGGGTCATACACTCCATTTAACAAACCCCCGAATCCGTAAAATCACAAAAGTATAAATGTTTTACCCCGCTACATATCACCAATTGCGATTGTCATATAAGCCCCGGACCCGATAGGATTATACATGCCAATTCATATTATCCCGCATCCACGGCTATTGCAAATATAAAAGGATCATGCCTCCAGCCTCCTGCCAATTGTGATTACAATATGATCCACGTCATCTGCCACATCACCCATCACATCACCTATGATGTCATTATCCACATCATTCTGCAAATCACAAATCACAAAAGCCATGGAACTTAAACCACATTCCTCCTTTGCCTCATTCCAATTGCGATTTGGTCTTGATTGATATATTCAGATATTCATATATTTCAATAGGGATTCTCCCTGCTCAAAATATGACGATAATTTATCCCCTCCTGATTCTCGAGTGATTGCGATTTTGATTTTTATTAAAATGCTCCCATTTTTTGATTAGGATTTCCCGGTTACAAAGCCAATTGTGATTTAATCAAAATGACCTTCTTTTTTATTTAATTTTATTTGAGAAATACTAGTCTTGATTTACGATATACTTATCCATGACTTATTAGTTTAGGTACAGACTGAACTCAACAATGAGGAGGAGAAGGTTGTGCAGAGAATGAAGCAAATCAGTTCCATAGAATCTACAGAAAGTGAGGATATCTAGATCAAAATTCATTAATAATAAGCCAGAAATGGCAAACTGTTTTTATTTTTCATGATTTAAGGATCTTCATTTAAATTTTTCAGCGATGTGTGCAAACTTGCTATTTTTAAAAAAATTGTATTATTATTTAAGCAGACATGATGGATCGATTCATGGGTCCATAATTTGACAGAGAAATCCTAAGGAAGAATTCACATTTCTGTATTTCTTCTTGAATATTTGTTTGAATAAAATTTTTAGATCATGGCCTCTTTTATTTTTGCAAAAAATCTTGAGAGTTGCTACATTTCTGTATTACCTTAAAGCGTTGGAGAAAAAGAGGAGGTAGAGAATACTAATTTCTTGAAAGTAAGCGTTTTTGGATACGAGTAATTCTATCAATATTTTAAAGCGATTTTGTTTTCTTTTATTATTTTCAACTTCTCTCTGTTTTCTGTTACATGCATTTCTGTAAAACAACAATAACATTAGTGCTACAATATTTTAATGGCATGTATCAAAAATAGTTACAAATATTTTGATTGTGATATAAGCTTATCATAGTTCTTTTAATTAATTTCTTAATTAAAAGAACTAATTTAAATCATTTTATAATTCTGAAGTAAATAATTAATTTATTATTCATCTACTAAGGAAAATTATTCTTGATCACAATCAAATTGTTAAACCCAGGTAATAAATAGTTTTGTTTTCATATATTTTATCTTTTAGTTATAAATCATTCCAAAATCCATTTTTCCATCCCATTATAAGAATTTCATATTCATTTTATTACCTCTCATTAGGAAACTGGTCCCACTATATCCAGCTGGAGCCACTACCCCAAACAGAAAATGAGCTGCTTTAAGGTCCGGACTGGGTGGTTATCCCCCATGTTGGTGCAGCAAATTTTGAGTCATCAACATTTTGGCGGTAGAATGAGGGCCACGACTATGAATGGGAAAAAGAACTCAATCTACACCAACAAGCCATTGCAAGAGTCACTCCCCCTCAAGATCACCTCCAACTTCTCGATCCTCATATAAAACTCCAATTTCTAGATCATCAGTTGAGCAGTCACTCCCAAAGTCTCCTAGAACATTACCCCGATCGACTGATTCATCTTCTTCACATCAGGAACCAGATGTTGAAACTTTAATTGAAAAAATAGAAAGTATTTCTATCTCCTGTAAAAAACCTTAACGATCAGAAACATCTACAGGTAGTTTATCTTCATATTTTCAACCCACTTGGATTCTAACTTGTTCTCAAAGTGAGAATATTGGGGTTCTTCCATTTAAATTTCCTCTTCCTACTTTTCAAAATAAAACTAAGAAATCCGAGTCACAGACATCGACTAGTGATATTTTTTCAAATTCCCCTCCACAAACACCTTCATTCCCTCCATTTGCTCCTACTTATTCTCAAAGTACTGGTGCTATCACTCAACTTGCCTCTACTTCCACTGAAACTCCTAGTCAAACTCTAATAATGGCAGGAAAACAACAAGCCAGACCATGGGAAAATTTCGGTGCTATGCAAATGCCATCACCTCTCCATGCTTTACCTAAACGTCCTGAAAGATGGCTACTAAAATTCAATCCCGACGATGGATTACATGCTGAGGAACATCTCCATAATTATATGTTAGCTATCAATCTTAACGGAGTATCTGAAGAAGACCGGGTAGTGAGATTATTTCCCTACACTCTTCAAGGATCAGCAGGATCCTGGTACTTTTCATTACCAATCGGATCCATTACGAGCTGGGATATATTTGAAGAACAATTCTTAACCAAGTTTGGTGATGATCACACTATTTCCACATTGATTAATTATCTTTCCAATCTTAGAGCAAGTCCTAGTGAGAAAATCAAGGATTTTAATTCTAGATTTAATAAACTCTTAAATAAAATCCCAAATACATCTAAACCTAGTGTTGATGTATAGAATGAGTGGTATGTATCCACCTTACATTTAGATATTGCAATTCTTGTTGATAGGGCTAATAAAACGACTCTAGTTGAAAACATGAAAGAAGAATTAGTAGTTGAGAAAAGAATACTTGCTTTAGAAAATAAAACTACATTAGATCGAAGAGAAGCAAAAAAGGTGTCATTTAAGGATGATCTAAAAAAAAAAAAAAACTCTTAAATATCCTTTTTATCTTGAAGGATTACAAAAAGTCTTAAAAAATATGTCTAATGAGATAGTAGAGATTTAAAAAAGTAGTTGAATATTTTTCCAAGAAACCATTTAGACAATTAAGAAGAAATCAACCAATTAATCCTCAACCTCCAAACACCATATCAAATGCTGAAACTGATGATGAGGATGAGGATGAAGAAGCATTTTTTGCTGACGAATTCCAAGATGAGAAAATTGTTGAGTTAAATGGAATGTGGGATTTCATTCTTCTTATATCTGATAGTGAAAATGAACATGAAGCACTACCTGTTAGCATGAGAAGTAAAGGTCCAGCTGATCCTATACAACCAATTCAAAAAAAAAAACTTCAACTCCTCTTGCTAAAGATAAAGTTGTTAACAAAGAATTCACTTCCAGACCCAATCAAGCGATTCCCTCTTCATCAAATTCTCCCTCTCCACCCAAAACCTTAGTAGTTTATGATAATATTCAGTATAACATGGTAGAGGACATGAAAAATGTAAAAGAAAATATCTCCCTCTTTGAACTCATTAAGCTCAAACAAAAACAAAAGCTTTTATTGAAAGAACTGAATGCATTGCCTGCTTCTCCTCTCCTTGCTGCTGTAATATCCAAGGTTGAAAATGGAATGGGTAAACTTCCTGTTAATTCACTGTTTGATTCCTCTAATTCTATGTTGATAGGTGACAGGTCTAATTCACATACCCCTCCTTTCTTGTTGACTTTTGAGATATTCAACAAAAATGTACATAACTACTTGGTAGATTAAGGAGCTTCTGTGAACATTATACCATATTTAGTTTGTTTAAAACTAAACATATATCCTCAAAGATTTGCAGGTCATATTGTGCAACTCGATAGGACAAAATTTGAAGTCATAGGAGAAATGAATTCAACCGTCATTCAATTATCTTCAAATCCTAAAGTCTGTCAAATAATTGATATACTAGTTGTCGACATTCCAGATTTCTATGGTTTGATTCTTATTAGGGATTGGTCAGAAAAACTATACGGTTATTTTTCCACTGATTTGTTTCACTTGTGGGTTCATTAAAATGGTAAGCCAAATCAAATTAAAATAAACCAAGAAAAACACATGAAAAATTTGGTAACAGATTTTGAGGGTGAAAATGAGCTAGTAGCATTTAATAATAACATCCTTGGAAATTCCTCTAATGAATATTTTTTGGGAATTTCAACCCACAAATGTCACCTTTTCTGAATATTTCTTTAACTTCCCAAATTGATATTTTTTCACAAACATATTCTTCTAGATGTGTAAATATGTTAGAAAAAACTGTAGTTAACTCTTTGTTTCGGAAATTGTATTTTGATGGATTAAAGTCAAGCGATGGTGCAGGAGCAGGTTGCATATTGATTAGTCTTGAAGGTGAGAAGACAATGCTAATTGATGCACCAAATTCCTGAGCGCAATCCAATTATATTACAAGCAATAGTAGATTCATAATACAAATAGAAACCTTGTTTTTTTTAAAACACTGGAACCGAATTCCATGCTTCTTCAAAGAGAGCGCAGCCAATACAATACTTTTACAACATATAACAGTGTTAAAATGCTTTTTAAAAACATTTGCAGGCATACCTATGTTGCATTGGGCCGCAATTAAAATATGATACCAACCATTTGCAGTTTTATTTAAATCTAATGCGATATAATCACAATCGGCAAATTAACACAGGTTACAATATATGTATATATCGATTGACAAATGTTCCGATACGATACAATTACACTTATCGCGATCGGCGGTCACCACAATTAATCTCATCAATTGAATTCCAGCAATAATAGTTCGCAGATTCGTTCTGATGCGATGGATCGGCAGTCGGAAATTGCATTGATTTAAAAAAACACAAACATGTCAACTTTTCCATGCTCTGATCCGATTAATCGGAAATAAGGAATCACCAAAGTTGATTGTCAATTGTTTATCACTGATTTCATAACACCAATGCGGATTTCCTGGATCCGACTCAATTCAAAATGGTGACATTCAATTCCATATCTGTGTTTTGATAAGAATTTACTCCACGTTTTTTGTATTAAGGACTTCCCAACTCATAAAAGGTGACAACGCTATGTTTGCAAATAACCACAGATTTTATGCGACTTTCAATACAAACACAGATTGAAATCACTTAAATTAATTACGCAGACATCAATACTCAATCTCCATCAATTGTCATTTGATTTTGGACAGAATATAATTGCGCTCATAATACATAGAAAATAGATAAAACAGAACCTCGTTTTGTTTTATTATTATTCCAGAACTAACAATTCTAATACACACTGTCACACTCCCACCAAACCTGCACTTTTACTCCACCCCCTCTCTAAAACAAATCTCTCCCACACATTAAAAATTCCTCTATTTTTTATCCACTAATTCCTCCCACAATAACTAATGAAATCTTCTATTTTTGAAGATCCTAACAATTAAAATCTCCTGTCTATTAGTGCTTGCACACACCTGTTTTAACTAATCTTATCACTAAGATAGTCATGCTTAATACAATTAATAAATAACTACTTGAGGAATCGACCTCCTTAGTAAACCAAATTTGACCAAACAGTAAATGAATTCACTCTGTCAAGCCACAACATGTGGACAAATTTCCACATTGCTGGCTAGTTCCGATGCTCCTGCATCAGACTCCCGGGGAAGAAAAGATTTGTTCTTTAAACTTTCACGATTTATTCCGTATCTCTATAGTTTAGCTGCTATTAACCAACTGGAATCTTCCAGTGGCTACTCCTTCCACTTGACAAGATACTGGAAATATGTCTGCCCTCGAGTTTTCTTAGATATCCTTTGATCTAAAATAGCTTCAACTTCTTTCTTGGATGTTTTTGGTACCTCTTCCTCCCAATCCACATTTTGAACTTCATCACCTGTAACTTCAGTCTGCATCTCTGTTTCTGCCTCTCTGAATGGATACAAGTCTGCAATATTAAAAAGGGGGGATATTCCAATCCCTTCCGGCAACTCAATCTCATATGCATTGGCTGGAAATTTCCTTTTGATTTTACAGGGTCCTATCTTCTTCAGTTTCAACTTATTATAAGTCTTTGTAGGAAATATCTCTTTCCTCAAATATGCCATGACCAAATCTCCTACCTGAAACTCCTTTTCTCTCCTTCTCAGATCTGCTCTCTGCTTGTATCTCTTGCTACTTTCCTGTAGTTTACCTTTAACCTCTTCCTATAGCTTATGCATTTGTTCAACAAAATCTTCAGCACTTGCACTTCTGGCTTCCTGTTTTCCCAAGTCTCTTAGCTCATATACTCCTCTTGGATGCATTCCAAAGACAATCTGAAATGGACTTATTCCAGTGCTTCGGTTTGGTGTGCCACTGTAAGCAAATTCAACTTGGGCTAATGCCAAATCCCACTGTTTGGGATTCTGATGTACCAAACTTCTTAATATATTCCCCAAGCTTCTGTTTACAACTTCAGTTTGTCCATCCGTCTGAGGATGGTAAGCTGAACTAAAACTGAGTTTAGTTCCCAGCTTCTTCCAAAGTGTCCTCCAGAAATGCCCTACAAATTTAGTATCTCGATCTGATACAATGCTCACAAGTAAACCATGCAATCTTACAATCTCAGAAAAGAATAAATTGGCTATGTGTGTGGCATCATTAGTCCTCTTACAAGTAATAAAATGGGCCATTTTAGAAAATATGTCTACAACAACATAAATAGAATCGTTTCCTCTCTGAGTTTTTGGTAAACCCAGAACAAAATCCATACTCACTGCATCCCATGGTCGATCTGGTATGGGCAATGGCTGATATAGACCGGTATTCTTACTCCTTCCTTTGGCATACTGACATACCCTACATTTCTCAACAAAATTTTTAACATCAGTTTGCATTTTAGGCCAACAATAAAAAGCATTCGCCTGAGCGAAAGTTTTATCTTGTCCAAAATGACCAGACAATCCTCCACTATGCTTTTCTTTAATGATGTTCTCTCTCATGGAACATTTAGGAATGCATAATTTGTTTCTTTTAAATAACAAGCCTCCTTGAATAAGGTAGTCCATCCACTGACTTCTGTTATGACTCACAGGATTCTACACTGTTGTGTAGATGTCTTTAAAATCCTCATCATCCTTGTACATTTTTATCATTTCATCAAAACCTACAACACCCACTTTAAAATTTTGCAAAATAAAAGTTACCCTACTTAATGCATCTGCCACTTTATTAGACTTACCTCTTTTATGCTTTATTACAAAAGTGAAACTTTGCCAAAATTCCACCCATTTAGCATGCTTCTGATTTAACTTTGGCTGATTATTAATAAACTGCAAGGCATGGTTGTCTGAATATAAGATGAACTCCTTCGGCAGCAAGTAATGCCTCCACTTTTTCAATGCCTACACAATAGCGTAAAATTCTTTATCATAGGAAGAATATTTCCTTTTTCACATCATTTAATTTTTCGCTGAAATACGCTATCGGTCTGTGGTCTTGAATCAGCACCGCACCAACTGCTTCTCCACTTGCATCAGTTTCCACTTGAAAGACTTTCTCGAAATCTGGCAATGCTAGAATAGGCTTTTTTGTTATCTTCTTTTTCAGCAAATTAAAATTCTTGTCAGCTGCTTCTGTCCATCGAAATGGCTGATTGACCTCCCTGATTGTCTCAAGGATTGGTGCACAAACTTGACTAAACCCCTTTATAAATTTTCAGTAGAAACTAGCAAGTCCATGGAAACTTCTTACCTCGAATACACTCCTGGGAGTGGGCCAGTTTCTAATTGCTTGTACCTTCTCTGGAAATCACAAATCCCAAGTATACCAGCTCTTCTTTCATGAAACTACATTTCTTCAAATTGATTAGTAGTTTTTCCTTCTGCAGAGTTTTCAGGACTAACTTTAGATGTTCCAAATGCTCCTCTTTACTTTTTCTAAAAACCAGAATATCATCAAGGTAAACAACAACAAATTTACCTGTATATTCTTTCAAGACTTTTTTCATTAATCTCATGAACGTGCTGGGCACATTAGTGAGCCCAAAAGGCATCACTAACCACTCATACAGTCCATTATTTGTTTTGAACGTTGTCTTCCATTCATCGCCTTCCTAAATTCTGATCTGATGATACCCGCATTTTAAATCTATCTTTGTAAAATACCTGGATCCACTTAAACAGTCCATTAAATCATCCATTATGGGCAAAGGAAATCTATACCTAATTTTTATCATGTTGATAGCTCTGGAATCGGTGCACATGCGCCATTCTCCTCCCTTTTTCGGACTAAGCACCATTGGCATAGCACACGGACTCAGACTTTCTCAAATCAACCCCTTATCCATCAGCTGCTAAACTTGTCTTGCAATTTCTGCATTTTCTCAAGGAGTTAATCTATATACAGCTTTATTAGGTAGACTTGCTCCTGGTATTAAGTCAATATGGTGACTTATGCTTCTAATCGGCAGTAATTCATTTGGCAATTCATCCACAATGATGTCCATGTAATTATTTAACAAATATTGAATTTCTTCAGGAAAATCATTAAAATTTGTGGAGGTTAAAATTACCTTTGGCCTCCCCACGATAGCGAAATGCACCTCTTCACTTTTATCAACCTCCTGTAGGAGTTCTTTGCCACTCATCAACATAATAATATTTTTAGGAAGCTCTTTATCAGCATCATTCTTCAGTAGCAGCAACGTATGTTTAATTTCGTCCTTCTCTATGGTGTATGTATTTCTTCTCCCATCATGAATTTCCTTCCGGTCAAATTGCCATGGTCTCCCCAATAACACGTGACATACATCCATGGGCATTATGTCACATAAAATCACATCTCTGTATGTGCCAATCTGCATTTCCACATTACACTGTTCTGTCACGATGACTTGATGACCCTTCTGAAGCCAAGATACTTTGTAGGGTGTAGGATGCGCTTTCCGTGTTAATCCGAGCTTTTCCACCATCTCTGCAGACACAAGATTGTCAGTACTCCCTCTACCAATTATAACCTTACAGCACTTACCCTTCGATTTGCATGTAGTTCGGAACAAATTCTTCCTTTGCATAGGTTCTGCAATCTCTTTTTCTGATCTCAACAAAGTTCTTCTGAGCAGCAATGATTCACCTTCTTCCGATGGTTCTTCCTTATCTACAAGTCGAGGTGGTTCTAGCTCTACCTTAGCCATGTTTTCACCCCTCTGGCTTGCTGATTTGTTATGAGGACAGTCCTGGGACATATGTCCCCGTTCTCCACAAGTATAACACCTAACATCTCTACCTCACCCTCTTCCTCAAGGCGCGAATCTCCCTCTACTAGATTCACCCATCTGTGGTGATCTGTTGCTTGAACTTCCTATTTCCCGCTGATGCTGCGTTCCTCTAGATCTACTAGATCCTCTACCTCTTGCTGAGCTCTTTCCTCTGTTCCTTTGACTTTGTTTCCTCAATATTTTCTCCTCTACTTTCAGATTTGCTTAATAGGCATCCTCAATAGTTTTTACACTTAATAGGCTAATCTCATCTTAGATCTCATACCTTAGCCCATTAACATATTTGGCTACTTTCTCCAAATCATCTTCTACACGCCTTGTTCTGGTACTTAACCTATAAATTCTTTTGCATACTCCTTAATAGACATTCCTTTCTGCTTCAGATTTTGCATTTGCTTGAAAAGATTCAAATGATAGTCTTTAGGCAAAAACTTGGCTTTCAGTTTGCTTTCAGTTTGATGTCTATAACTCGTCCCACCAGATGGTTGCATGGCCCTTTAGTCTAGTGACTGCAAACTTCACCCTCTTATTCTCCTCAATCTCTTCATAATCGAAGTATTGATCTATGGATCTGATCCAATCCATGAGCTCCTCGGCATTCAAACTCCCTTCATACATAGGAATCTCCATTTTGGGTTTGCTTCCAACCTTCGCCAGAATCTTCATGAATTTAACATTTTCATTCTCTTATTCTACTTCCACATCTTCATCAGATTCTTCTGAAGAAATTTCAGCTCCCTCATCAGGCGATCTTCTCTGGGCTGTCTCTGTTGTCTCCATTCGTGTACGCAGTCTTCGCATTTCTTCTATCAAAACTGCATTTGGTTTTGGTCTCCCTCGAGCAATTCCTCTTCTTGGCGGCATCTTTGCTGTAAACACCTGTCTCTTTGGCTCTGATACCACAAATGACGCACCAAATTGCTTAGTGCAATCCAATTAGATTACAAGAAATAGCAGATTCATAATACAAATAGAAACCTTCTTTTTTTTAAAACACCGGAACCAAATTCCTTGCTTCTTCAAAGAGAGCGCAACTAATACAATACTTTTACAACATATAACAGTGTTAAAACGCCTTTTAAAAACATTTGCAGGCATACCTATGTTGCATTGGGCCACAATTAAAATATGATACCAACGATTTGCAGTTTGATTTAAACCTAATGTGATATAATCGCAATCGGCAAATTAACACAGGTTACAATATATGTATATATTGATTGACAGATGTTCCGATATGATACAACTGCACTTATCGCGATCGACGATCACCACAATTAATCTCAACAATTGAATGCTGACAATAATAGTTCGCAGATTCGTTCTGATGCGATGGATCGACAGTGGGAAATCACATTGATCTAAAAAAACACAAACCTGTCAACTTTTCCATGCTCCGATCCGATTAATCCGAAATAAGGAATCACTAGAGTTGATTGTCATTGTTTATCACCGATTTCATAACGCCAATGCGGATTTCTAGATCCAACTCAATTCAAAATGGTGACATTCAATTCCATATCTATGTTTCGATAAGAATTTACTCCACATTTTCTATATTAAGGACTTCCCAACTCACAAAAAACGACAACACTATGTTTGCAAATAACCACATATTTTATGTGACTTTCAATACGAACATAGATTGAAATCCCTTAAATTAATTACACAGACATCAATTGTCATTCGATTTTGGATAGAATATAATTGCGCTCATAATACACAGAAAACAGATAAAACAGAACCTCGTTTTGTTTTATTATTATTCCAGAACTAACAATTCTAATACACACTGTCACACTCCCACCAAACCTACGCTTTTGCTCCACCCCCTCTCTAAAAGAAATCTCTCCCGTACATTACAAATTCCTCTATTTTTTATCCACTAATTCCTCCCACAATAACTAATGAAATCTTCTATTTTTTAAGATCCTAACAATTAAAATCTCCTATCTATTAGCGCTTGCACACACCTGTTTTAACTAATCTTATCACTAAGATAGTCACACTTAATACAATTAATAACTAACTATTTGAGGAATCGACCTCCTTCGTAAACCAAATTTGACCAAACAGTAAATGAATTCACTCTATCAAGCCACAACATGTGGACAAATTTCCACATTGTTGGCTAGTTCCGATGCTCCTGCATCACTAACTTATAGGTTAGAATTTTAATGCACAATCAATATTGCAGAATACAAGGCAATTGTCCAAGGTATGTACAAAGTAATAGGCCTTAACGTTAAATACCTTCAAGTTTTTGGAGATTTAGAAATTGTTTAAAGAAGTAAGAAACACTACGCATTGCATTTCTGGACACTTGAAGCATGACCAGTCTTTAGTTCAATCTCTCACTTCACACAACATTTAACATTTCTTCTATTCCTATGATTCAGAATGCTAGTTCTGAACTTCTTGCTAATATTGCATCAAAACAAATTCCATCAGAAGATTACAACCCAGATAAATTGTGTATAGAGTCAATTTTTAGACCATCCATCCCTGATAATATAACCAACTGGTAGGTATTCGATGATGATGAAGAAATCTTAAACTTCTTAACTTAAGAAAATCATATGATAACCAAATAATTGATGAAGATGAACACAACAATCAATGAAAAGAAAATAAATGATAATCCATACCAAAATATGTAGTTAAACTTGAGGATATTTACGACTTAAAAGACAACTTAAAAAAGGTTACTAATTCAAAACTTCAAATTTCAACTTTAAGATTTGAATTAATAAACCTTGGGACAGATATTAAACCTCAAAACATTAACTTAGGACTTGGTCTCTCATTTGACGAAAGATTATCCTTCATTCATTTCTTAAAGAAATATAAGGATATCTTTTCTTGGAGTTATGAAGATCTCAAAACATTTGACACTTCCATCAGTCAACACACAATTCCGATGACATCTAATGATAAACCTGTCCAACAAAAATTAAGGAAAATTCATCCGAACTTAGAAAATCAAATCAAAATGGAATTGAATAAACTCCTTCAAGCCAAAAGCATTTTTCCTATTAGGCATTCAAAGTAGCTTTCCTACTTAGTGCTTGTTAGGAAGAAAAACGGTGATATCCAAATTTGTATAGATTTTAGAAACATCAATAAGGCTAGTCAAAAGGATAATTTCCCATTGCCTAATATGGAACAAAGTTTACAATCACTTGCAGGTTCAGAAATTATGTATTCCATTGATGGATTTTCAAGATACAATCAAATCATCATCCACCCAGATGATACGCTTAAGACTACTTTCATAACGAAATGGGGAACTTATGCTTATCAAAAAAATTCCATTCGAGTTAGTAAATGTAGGGGCAACTTTCCAAAGGGATATGGTATAACTTTCAAAGGTATGTTAAAAAAAACGATTGTTGTTTACTTAGATGACATTACTATTTATTCTAAGAAAATAAATAACCATTTACATGACTTAAAACAAATATTCGAACGTTGTAGAAAATATGGGATTCCATTAAATCTGAAAAAGTCTTTCTTCGTTCTTAGTGAAGGAAAATTTTTAGGATTTGTTGTATCCAAAGATGGAATTTTTATTGACCTTGCTAAAATAAGAGAAATTTCAGAAATTCATCTCCCACATAATAAAAAATCCATCCAATCGTTTTTTAGATAGATCAATTTCGTCAAAAGATTTGTCCCTGGTTTTTCACAAATTGTTCTACTATTACAATAAATGATTAAGAAAAACTCAACCTTTAAGTGGGGTCATAATGAAAGAAATCTTTTGACTTAATAAAACAAGAAATCATTAATGCTCCGTCTCTTAGTACTTTGAATTTCTCAGATCATTTCATCTTGTGTCCTTTTGCTTCTTCAACATCTTATGTTGTTGTCTTAACACAAATTAACAGTCAAAAAATCGAAACAGCTATCTCTTTTTTCAGTTCAAATTTTCAAGGTGTTGAACTGGATTACTCAGAGGTAGAGAAACAAGCATTTGATATTTATAAATCTATAAATCATTTTAGACCTTTTCTCTTAAAAACACATATGAAAGTGATAGTGCCATTCCTAGGAGTGAGACAATTACTTATGCAGAAAGAGTTAAGAGAAAAGAGAGAAAGTTGGGTAACATCTCTGCAAGAATATGATATTGAAATAAAACCAGCCAAAATTGTCAGAGGACAAGGTTTCTGCAGATTGATTACAGAAGCATCTAACATACCATTTGATCTGGACATAGGTAACAATGAACACACATCTGAGGTAAGCCTTATTGATACTGAGTCCCAATATGCTGGTATAATTTTTTATTTAAAAAATGGATATTCTCCTCCTGTACTCAATCATAAACGAAAAAGAGCTTTAAGATTGAAAGAAAATCAATATGAGATTGTTGATAATGTGTTATTTAGAAGAAACTATGATTCTATTTTGTTAAGATGTCTTGAAAAATATGAAGCCCAAAAAGTTGTGCAGGAACTTCACGATAGACCAGCACGAGGACACTTTGGAGGAGATACTACCATGCATAAAATCCTACATGTATGATACTATTGGCCGACTCTCTTAAAAGATACTTGTGCATATGTAAGAAAATGAAAAACATGCCAAACTACATCTAGAAAACAATGAAAACCAGACTTGCCTTTGCAACCAGTCAACATCAAACAACCTTTCAAACAATGGGGACTTGATATCATAGGTGAGATTGTTCCTCACTCTTATAAACAACATAAGTATATTTTGACTGCTACAGATTATTTCACTAAGTGGGTGGAAGCAATTCCATTAAAGGTAGTCAATTCTAACGTTGTTTTAGATAGAGGAGGAATGACCTGTTATAGAGTTTTATGAACCCAATATTTCGGACTACCAAGTGAGTCCATCATAAGGGGATGCGTCAATAGATATTTTGAAGATATTAATGATGTATCCATGAGCTATGTTTCAGAGAATATATATAGGTTATGAAAGAAATAATATAAGAAATTTGGTCGGCCATTATCTGATTAGTTTGTTAATATTTAGATTTTTATTTTTATTTATATATTTATTTTTATTCTTTTTTTCATTAATTAATTAATTAAAAATTCATTAATTACTTAATTTTATTATTTATTATTATTATTTATAAATTATAACTATATTTATTAATTTTTTATGATTTAATTATTTATTTGTTAATTAATTAATCATTTGTTTAATTCATTTTTTATCAATTTCAAGTTTTATTTAATATTATTCAAATGATTTTGTATGAAATAAATCAATTATTTACTATATGTTTGTATTTGTTTTTTTTTTTTATGTTTAAAGGAGGATGTTAGATAATGTTTTCTTGTTGTTTTGTTTTTCATTTTATTAATTTTTTTTAATGAGAGAGGAGGGATTAAATTATTAAAAGGGATATGAGTTAATTATTGATTCTTTAAGATTTAAGTAAAGGTTTCCAAGTGTTGCTTAGTTTTAATCCATCGTCTCGGTTCAAGTTGTTCTTCCTTTTTTCTATTTCAATAGCTTCTTTGATTTTCCTTTTAAGATAGTGGTCTTCTTTTCTAACTAGTTTGACTTCTTCCATGTAGATGTAATGAGAGGAAGAGTGAACATGTTCTGCTAAGGCTTATTATTGATGAATTTATCATTACAAGATTTGGTTTACCTTATCCACTTATATTTGATAATGCATCTTAATTTTCGGGTATTAGTGTGATTGAGTTTGCAGTTAAGAGAGGTTTCCAACTAAAATATTCTGCTAACTACTATCCCTAGGGAAACAGTTTAGCAGAATCCTCTAATAAAAACCTCCTAAGAATAATCAAGAGAAATGTTAGGTCCCTATAATACTAGTGATTACCACATTACTATTGTAGTTGTATCCCTTATTAATATTGTTGTGCCCTTATTATCCCCATATTTTTATTACTGTGCCCCATAGAATCCCTCCATTGTTATTTTTGTGGCTTTATATTATTATTGTTAGGTCGGCTGGGTTATATTGTGACCCCTTAGACTCCTATATATA
>APFE031152780.1:28375-57854 GCA_000404065.3 Pinus taeda
ATCTCTTGAAGTTATTTTTTATTTTTTCATTTTGAAGGTAGGAATTTTTTAAGAAGTGGTTACCAAAATTGAAAACTAGATAAAAATTATATAACTCTAAAATTTTTCCATTAAGTTGTGAAATATTTAAAAAAAACCTCAAAATTATATCCTTTTACTCTAGTTTCAGTCAAAAAGGATATCCTTGAAAAGTAAAGACCATCTTACAAGCACTTTCAACTCAGATTTTTCATCCAAAACTCTTAAGGAGTCAATGATTCCCCCATCGATTAAAAAGAGAATTTTTAGAGTGTAACTCTAAAATATAATAAATCTAAAAAGACAAGAGATCTCAACATGAGCTTTCTTACCATGATCATAGGGAACCAATTAAACTAAAATTACCACACTGAACGCCAAATCAGGGTAATGGCTTATGATTTTTCAATTATAACACAAGGGGTCTCATCATGAGCTAGCTTGTTTAGTTTGAGTATTACCAGTGAATGGCATTGTCCTTATCTAGCCACCAAACAAGGACAATGGTTTTTCAGCAGTAGTTAAAACAAAAAAGAAAAGAAAGGAAAAAAAAACTTACCTCTAATGATTGCACTATTAAATAGATGGTATACTGGATTATTGTTGGTTAAAAGGTAACCATGTCGAAGCTATGAACGCTTGCTGGTAGCAGTGGGTCTACCTATGACAAACGAGTACATCAAAAGCTAAGTCGTAAAAGCCCCCCTACTTTATTTTTATAACTAATTAATGAATGATAGAAGTAAATAGGTTTTTTCATTCATGAAAGGTTATTAAAATAAATTTCCATTTAATGAGTTCTATAATGAGTAATTTTATTTATCTAAATGTTTCGAAAAGTAGTTTCCAATTCCTAAATTTATTTTTACTGAATCTTTGAAAAAAATTCGTTATTATATATTAGAGATAACTGGTTCTTCTAGTGAATTGCCAATTGTCGTATTGTTCAACAACCACCATTTTAATATATTATAAATTTCCTATGAAATTTATTATATTAAAGTAGGTACCCTTTAGTTTTAAAAAGCCTTTGATTTTATTTCTTTAAAAGAATAAAAAATAGAAATTAGAAAATCAACATAAAAAAATTGTTAATAAAATCCCATAACTAAAGTTTAATACTTAGGCTTTTCTATTAAAACCCAAGTATTAAACTTTGATTATCAAAAAACCAAATTTTAAATAGCCTCGGAGGCCAAGAATATACTTACACTTTAAAAACCTTAAAGTCATAAACAATATGGGTTATTTGAAAAAGTAAAATAATAATAGAAGGTTAAAATTCTTTATAACCCCGACGAATACTCCCTGCATCTCAAATTGCATAGAATCATGGTTAAAATCACTTTTCCCATAGCACATTGCAATTGCAATTGCAATCATTCCGGATCCGATGACAATGTTAATGTCAATCCATATAATCCTGTGTCCATAGACTATCGCAAATAAACATAAGGCAAAAAACTGTCCGCTAATTCCATTTTGATTACGATATAAGCACCGAACCTGACGACAAAGTGAATGTAATTTGATTATCCCCCCGTCAACAAATCACAATGACCATAAGATTAAGTCTCAACATCAAGCCCGATTGTGACTTGATAAGGCCAGACCCGAATAGTTCGTGAACTTCAATTTATAACGATATCGCATCTAGGACATTGAAAATCCCATAGCCTAAGTCATGTGGCCTATCCCTTTACTGATTGTTATAGCCCAGACCCGATGGGGTCATACACTCCATTTAACAAACCCCTGCATTTGAAAAATCACAAAAGTCTAAATATTTTACCTCGCTACACACCATCGATTGCAATTTCAATATAAGCCCCGGACCTGATAAGATTATACATGCCAATTCATAAAATCTTGCATCTGTGGCATCACAAATACCAAAGGATCATGCCTCCTGCCTCCTTCCTCCTCCCTCAAGCCATCTACGATTATGATATGATCCACATCATCTGCCATGTCACGCATCACGTCACCTGTGACATCATCATCCATGTCATCCCACAGATCGCAAATCACAAAAGCCACTAAATTAAACCACATTCCTCCTCTACCTCTTTCCGATTACAATTTGGTCTTGATTGATATATTCGAATTTCCATATATTTCGATAGGGTTCCCCCTAGTTGAAAAATGACGATAATTTATCCCCTCTTGATTTTCAAGGGATTGGGATTTGGATTCTTGTTAAAATGCTCTGATTTTTTTATTAGAATTTCCTGGCTGCAAAACTTACCGTGATTTAATCAAAATGACCCTCGTGTTTATTTAATTTTATCTAAGAAATAGTCATCTTGATTTATGATATACTTATCCATGAATTATTTGTTCGGGTACAGACATAACTCAACAACAAGGAAGAGAAAGTTGTGCAAAGAAAGAGGTAGATCAGTTTCACAAAATTTGTAGAAAGCGAGGATATTTAGATTGAAAGTCAAGGATAATAAGCTAGAAATGGCAAACTATTTTTATTTTCATGATTCAAAGAACTTCATTTAAAATTTTCAGCACTGTGCAAAGGCCTGCTATTTTTAAACAATTCATATTATTATTTAAGCAGACATGATGGATCAATTCATGGGTCCAGAATTATTTAGAGCAATCCTAAGGAAGAATTCACATTTCTTTATTTCTTCTTGAATATTTGTTTGAATAAAATTTCTGGATCGCGGCCTCTTTTATTTTTGTAAAAAAGTTTGAGATTTGTTGCATTCTTGTATTACTTTAAAGCATTGGAGGAAAGGAGAAAAGGTCGAGACTGCTAATTTCTTAAAAGCAATCATTTTTGGATACGGGTATTTCAATCAATATTTGAAAGCAATTCTATTTTCTTTTATTATTTGTAGTTTCTCTCTGTTTTGTGTTATATGCATTTCTGTAAAACAACATTAGTATATATTCATTTCTGAATATGTTTAAGTGCTGCAATATTTTAATGACATGTATAAAAAACAGTTACAAATATTTTGATTGTGATATAAGATTATCATAGTTATTTTAATTAATTTCTTAATTAAAATAATTAATTTAAATCATTTTTTCAATTTTGAAGTAAATGATTAATTTATTATTCATCTACTAACAAAAATTATTCTAGATCACAATCAAACTGTTAAACCAGGGTAATAAATAGGTTGTTTTCATATATTTTGTTTATTAGTTATAAACCGTTCCAAAATCCATTTTCCATCCCATTACAAGCATTTCATATTCATTTTATTACCTCTCATTAGGAAACTGGTCCCATTATATCCAGTTGGAGCCACTACCCCAAACGGAAAAGGAGTTGCTCTAAGGCCCGAACCAGGTGGTTATCCCCCATGTTGGTGCAATTCATTTTGAGACAACAACATGTCAATATATTTTTTGATTCCATTTTTCCATTTTTCTGATGAAGAGAGGCATATTCCTTCTTCAATTACCTTGTTACCTGTAGGTTAATACTCATACTGTTATATGTGATTTTTGTAATAGAAGCATGATGTTTTAGGTTCTGGTGGCATACTATTGTGGTTATGATGTCAACAATCAATAAGTGGAGCTCTTTAGCATAATCTAGAAGATCAAATAGGTTGATCTAGCTCAATGATCACACATGGAATTATGGTGAAATTTATTTTAGTCTTACTTAGAGCTCTCATATAAGTATGAAAATAGCACATGCTTCTTTTAAACTTGAGGAGAAATGTGTTTTGGAATTGGTTTTAAGGGAGAGTTGTCCCTGAATTCTTTTGTTATATTCTTATATTGAAATAGATGAAGGAACATGATCACATGATAAAAAAGTCATATTATGAGTAAAATAAAATAAAATAAATGATTAATAGTGTTCAATGTGACCTTTACTTCTCTAGACTATTGATGGTTAGTAAGGTGGGACCTTACACAAGATAATTCCCATCTTGATCTAGCATCGATTACATGCCTTATCTTGAGGAATTGCGCAATCCTTTGGCACAGAGAACTGTGCAACTTTCTGTGAAACTGGACTACGAAATACTAAGAGGCATGCACTTGTTGTGAGATGAGAATTCCCAACTCATTGCAAAACAAAATTGTGCCATCTCATATCACTGGGAACTGCACAACCTCTTCATCCATTGAACTATGTAGTCCCTAGGATTAGTCAAATTTTTGCTCATAGAAAACATGAATTCCACATTTCCATCCAACATTGTGGCACAAGTTTCCAAGTTTCAATTAAAGACAAGTGTCGATCCCTGAATTTAGGGCATGCATGGTGGAAACCATAATCTTAAACTTGCGAGCACTAATATATATCATAAAGGCTCATAGATCTCATTCTTACACTCGCCATTAGTGCTCAAGCCATCCTGAAAATTTCAAGGCGCTTTGGATCCCATTTGTGTTTCTTTTTTGAGTAAGTTTCTCAAGTGTCACCTTTTGTTGCTTCTTCCGTTTCTTTTGTCATGTTTGTGTTTGCAATTTACATTTTCGTGATTCTTCTAGTAACAAGAGGTGTTTATATTATTATGAACTTCTGAAAATTTCATTTTAGTCTTTCTAGTTTATTTACATGTGTCGCACATCGTTTCTTGTCTTTTTTCCTACCAGCAATTATTGCTACTAGGTGTATTTATGCATGTGATTTCCTCTCCTTTCGCTATTTTTCTTGCTTGATGTTAGTGGATGATATAATTAATTATACAACCGATCCACACCCTTCCCTTGTTCAGTCACAGAGCCAGTGTTTTCCCCTCCGCTAGAAGAAACTGCCCAGTCTTTGAGCCTTGTTGGCATCTCTAATTGCACATTGCACAATATTTCCCAGCAGAGGCCCTCCCTTTCGAGTTGCAACTACGTAATGTATAGTCACTGGCCTTCCTCAACTATGCACTATGCAATCATATGCAAACGTATGCCAATTGAAACTGTGCACTACACAATCTAGGTCTCCTTCCCCAGTAGAAGCTGCACATTATGTAGATCCAGTGCAAAGTCAGCTCCCTTGCAACCTATAACTATGCACTCTTCCTCCACAACTACACTACACATTTCCTATTCTTAGCATACCTCCTTGATTCCCAACATTGTACAATCTTTTCCCTTGGAGACTATTTTTCTTCTTGAAAGTTGATTGTCTAGCTATTCTCTTTTGAACTAACTTAATATTGCCATCAGTGCATCTCTTGTAACATGTACTTTATATCCTCAACACATCACTTTTTAATCATCAGGTAGCACTATGTTTCCCAAGAAAGAACCATAAAAGGAGGTCATAGAGGGTAGTACCAAAGATTCCATTGACAATAGCATGATAGGAGTCCCTATTCTCTCAGACACATAAAGCTATATTGAAAATGGTTCTACTGTCACATGGATCACCATCAAAGATGCATTCTCTTCCTCATAGTTCAATGAAGAGTTAGAAGATAGGGACGTCTGTATGAACATAAAACAATCAAGTTTACATAAGGTGGCCTAAAAATATCTAGTTCTCTCATGTGGAGATATTATCAAGTGGATTTTGCAAGGTTTAGACACCAAGAGAATGGCATTAAACAACATCAATGGGAAACAACTTTCCTCCTATCAAGCACATTAGATTGACTTTATTTACAACTTTCCAAAGCCTAAGCAACACTTAGATTCTTAATTATATGTAGCTTGGAGTTATCTGAATACTAAAGAAGTGATTAATTCATTATGGAAAGAACCAACCAAATTTCGCCAGAAGCCAAGCAATACTTACAAAACCAATTCTCTCATGATAGTGTATCAATACTTGATGGCTATGTTCTTCCGAGTCTATGGACACAAGAATACTGGATCCTTCCATGAAGGATGGATCTATATTCTATTTCCAATCATCACAGAAGGGAATATATTCAATTTGGTCACATATAGTATCTCAATAGCTACAAATAAACTTGAATAAGGTGAAAAATACACTTAATGGAAAGTAACCACATTTTTTCATGTCTTCCTATTTACTTGATGGATTATGTCTTCACCATGAATTCCCTGGTCTAAAATGGAATTGGACACCAAGAGAGCTCCCTATCCATGAATATTCCAAATTGTTGCCATATTACAGTTAGAAGAGAATGTATGACAATTTTGATGAGCATTTATTTAATCTTTTTTGTTAAATGATCTTTTTGGAAGAAGCTCCTTACATGTCCCATGAGGTAACGAAGACAGTGGCATAAGTAGTGGATTGGTTTTCCTCTCCTAATGGTGCATACATCAGAGTATTTAATTTGTTTTATGAGATATGTGACATATAAGGTGGTAATGTAGGAGGTTTCATATCACCTTAGCACAAGTCTTCCTTAGTTTCTGAAAAAGAAGAAGAAAGCACCTTGACCTTCTTTCCCTCTGTAGGTGGGATCCTATGTGCTCAAGAGATTAAAGGTCACAAAATTAGATGTACAACAACTCAAATCCTTAAGTGCAGTAAGATGATCTTCCACATGTATAAGCCTAGAGGTGTGTGCAAATACAATATGGTGAGCTCCATTCTTCTTGGGCCTATCATTCTAATTCTAGATCACGGGAAGAGAAAATATATAGTTTATATAATTTTTCTTGACCACATGCACTAGGTGAAGAGGTAGGACCTTCTAGTATAGTACCTGAGTAGAGTGCTACCTAGGAAGGAAAGCAACATGAAGTGCCCACCCTAGTTATAATCAAATATAAGAGGAAGGTAGTGCATAATACATAAGTGGAGTAGAGCCACAAGTTCAAAGAAAGTCATATTATCCTTAGATCAGCCATTGCAATGCAGAAGAGGATAAAATGATCATAAGAACTAAAAATAAAGAAATAGGAAGAAGAGAAGAGGCAGGAGGAAAAAAAATATGCAAGAGGGGGAATGGATGTAGAAAGAAGATAAAGACAAGAAAGAAAGAGAATATAAGTAGGTATGAGAAGAAAGAAGGAAGAAGGAAGAAGAAGAAGAAATACAAAAACAACTTGAAGAAGAATAAGATAAATAGTTGGAAGATGAAGAAAGTAGGAAAAAATTAGATGAAGAGTTTGCATGAGAAATTGAGAAAATGATACAGTTACAAGACATTAAGAGTAAATGATAGGAGGAAAATCAAGAGGCCAAAATTGTGCTCAATACATAACAAGTTAGCAGTTAGCCTTCACCTCCTCTTATAGGTGACCACATCCCATTCAACGAAATGGGAATATCTCCTCCAAATGGATATATGGTCATGGATATTTCAAGTTTTGCCTTTGATAATCTAAAGAGAAGAATCATACAGGGAAGACGAAAGTATTTTCCTAAGTACCTAGTTCATCATGCTTCCATTTACACAAAAAGGGTGATTGTGACCAATACTAGGAGAAAATAAAGGCAGTTGCTGTAGAAAATTTGGCCTTTGTATCAACTACAAAAGTGAATAAAAATTTCTTGATGGAGGAGAATAAGCAGTTGGTAAAGGATCTAGCTGATGCAAGACAACATATTGATCATCTCCAAGCTGCGAACCAAAGACTATATTTTTCTAATTCTCACTTGAAGGAGCTACAAGCAGCGATATATGATGAATTCCAATCATTGGGACACACCATGAGACAATTGTATGAAGAGATGATAAATCTACATAAGGTGATAGTGCTCTTACATGACATGCAAAAGAGATCACAGGAAAATGTGAAAGTTATGAAGCTGATTCATGCAACTATTAGCACAATATAGGAATGGGGTGCTAAGTATAGAAATGCACTATCATAGTTGGCCAAACAAAAAAAGACAAGAAGTGGAATCGGAAAAAGTTGAGGTTAGAATGCTTAGAAAAAGTTACCAATAGCTTGGTACATATGTGGCCACATTATAACAACCTATGAGAGGTTGTATAACAGTTTGGACTACTTGGTTAGAGAACACAAGATTCCTTTTGTTGGAGCATTTACAGAGACAAAGTGAAAAAAATTTATCTGGTGGGAAATCTAAGAATACTTGAACAATGTGAACTAAGTTATTACCAAAGATGACTTGGAGATTACAAGGCATGATTATGTAGTTAATACATGAAGTCATCCTTATTATGGGTTGAAGCTCAATATGGTTCCAGAACTATCTACCCGAATGCTCTAGAGGCAAGAGTTTGATATAAGCCATATCTTCCATATAAGTTTGAGTAAATAAAAATACAATATAAAGCTTGGTACCAATATGTTACAACAAAGTTAAAAGTGGAAGTTGTCGAGCTAGAGTTTTCTCAAGCTCAAGCATGATGTATAAAGTTTTGTCTTATTAGGCTCTAGCCCATTTTTGTCTTATGTGGGGAGTTTTGTCTTATTGTATTTAGAAAAAAATAAAAGTGTAAATGTAAGTGGAAGTTCAAGAGTTAAATGTGGAATATGAAGAGTCATTTACTAGATTAAAGACAAAAGAAGTTCAAGAGTCATGAGGGAAACTCAAAGTTCAAAAAGGGAGATGAAAGGTCATCCGATTTGTTATAAATAAGCTCTCATAACTCAAACAAAGGGCATGACACTTGATATTGGTAGCCTTAGCATATCTAGTCTAGCATAGGAGTGAGTATCAATGTTTGGAGAAGCAACTAGAAAATTCATGTTCCACTATTGGGGCTAATGTCATATCATTGTATTATATACTTGGAAATTCCATTTAATGATTAGAATCTCTCAGAGCTAACACATTTTCATGCACGTTTCATGGATATTATAAGACTATTCTTTAAATGGTTATGGTATATGTTATTTCTCTCATGCTATGTCAATGAACTACTTCATTAACTTAGTGTGTTTCTTGTTGGGTGTGTATTGTAGCTGCTTTCATGATCGTTGTTATCTTCTAAACTATTTTACGGGCTAATTAATGATACTTTATATGTTCAGGTGTCTCTTCTAGGGTGGTACTAATACTATTATTTTAGAGGCTCAATCCTTTTCCTTTGTGTAAAATAACGTGTTATGCATTACAACTGATATTATAAAAAAAATTATTCCTTGTTGTTGCCAAAGAGATGAGTATATCTTCGTATGTGTTTATTTCAACTAAGAAATATCTTTTGAGACCATACTTATGGCAACTGTTGGCTTGTTGGGGCCTGACCCAGGTTCAGAGGTGATTTAGCTAAACAAATCTCGGTACTACTGGCCCTTTCGGTAATAGTCCATGGGGCACAGATTGAGGTCTCACCCAAAGTAGTATGGGAGGGTGCTAAAACCAGGTTTTCGCACCCTGGAGATGTCTAATGAGTTCAAGTGGTCTACGGTTCGACCCTGCGCACACGTCGCTACACACACTTTCCTGTACCTTGCAGCCTGAGATGTTGCCTTCGCGTAGTGCTACTCGGGCGCCGAACACTATTATTACACACATCCTTACTAGTATTCCAATGTTAGCTAATTATTTTAGCCTACTTGCGTGCTTTAAGTTATACTTAACAACATAAATCCTTCATACAGAGGCGCGCAGTAAATAAACTGTGTATTTGCAATTTATATCAAACATGCATTAACCTAATAACAAATACACAAATTGGTAACAAAACTTCTCTTTATTAATTTATTCCTCGATTATATACTTGACTCTGCCCTATGCACTCAGCTGCAAGGGTCTACGCACTCAATTGTGGACTGCTGGGCCTCCACACACTCAGCTGCAGAGCCTTCTCCTACTCTATGACCCAAAGACACACCTAGTCACTTAGACACTTGTTATTTTCTATAGTTCTTCAATGCTATCTTTTACACTTAGAGCCTTGCTCTATTTATACAATCCCATGGTCTGTGAACCATGGGTAGGTCTATCTAGCTGACATTACATTACAAAACTTGGGTGGACAACCCTATGACTCTATCATATATTTCACGCTCTGCACCCGTAATTCGTGGAGTCTTTACAACAATATCGGGTCAAAACTTCGGCTTTGAGCCCCAAAACATGCCTTGGGGGGATTCCATGCCCAACAGACCCCCAACACAAACATCGTGACTCACCCTAAGGTCACTCGATCGGCACGATGATCTTGGCACGGAGTCCCTCCAACTGTTCTCGAACTGTGCTAAGGTCAACAACGCACTGAGCTAATGATTTTTGGATCTATTACATCCACTGTTCCAAGACCTCTGTGTCTGAACTGTTTCCATACATCTGTATTGATATCTGCTAGATATGTTTATAGTCCCACGCCTTTGTCTAGCTCCTTGGAGCGTGAGGAATGTGCTTCTACCGGCTAGTCAGATAGCCGACCCACTCATGTAGGGATTCAAGTAGATGCCGTTCACTTTGCCTAGGAAGGGTTCTCCATTTAGTTTGACTAGCTAGATTGTGCTTCCATCTGTGACCTCCTTAACCACGTATGGTCTGATCCAATGCATTCTGAATTTTCCTGGAAATTTTTCAAACTTACTGTCATACAGAAACACTAAGTCATTTACCTTGAATGTGTGCAACTTAATATGGCCATCGTACCAGGCCTTTTCGCATTGCTTTTGTACCTGCTAATGAAAACCAGCCAAGAACCATTCCTCCTTAAGTTCTTCTAATTACGGGAGCCTTTCCTCCAAAGCTTCACGATCTGTTGTATCTATGGGTGTTGCCATGTGCGGACTAAGCTTTCCATGCTCCATAGGGACTATAGCATCTGCTTCATACTTCAGTGTCGGAAGTTCTCGTGTGGTCAGGGTTTTTCGCATGGTCCTATAAGCCCATAGAACCGCTGGTACGTGTAGGTCCAAATCAGTGCATCTCACCTAGTGGACCGTGTTTAGTACTTCACATACTTTGTCAAAGGCTTCCATGTGGATAATCTGCGATGCGCTTGATCTTATCATACTTTGTTGTTTGCGCCATCATCTTGCCCTCTCCTACTTGTTGGTCATGTTTGCTATCACAAGGACAGTATGCATTTGTGTAGGGTGGGTACCATACGCCTGTACCCATCGGGAGAGGTGGATGCGTAGGCTGTGTTGTTCGTCATAGCGAGCTTTCATCCACATCTGAGGCTTTCCAAACTTCCTAAGTATCATCCTTCTGCATTCGCGCCAGTCCTCAAAACTTCTTAGATGCATACCCCCCTATCTTGCGGGCGTAGTGCATAGTGCCCATTTCATAGCATCGAAATGTTGTTGTTTGGGAACTTCACTTCTAGATTTGTTCAGGAAATCATCCACCTTGATCAGCCCATCATACATAGGTAGATCTCTTACCTCTATTGCCACACATCATAGTGACCTCATCATCATGTTGCAGTTGAGAGTGGTTACCTCATGTAACCGATTCTTCCATCATTCTATTTCCTCTTCCGAATGTGAGGTGCAGGAGCTTTCGTGCTCCCACAAAATCCTGCCATCCGCTGTAGGATTCACCAAATCCTACTCCCAAGCAGTTATCTTGTAGATACAATCTAGATTATTGTCACTATCATAGTCGTGCACCGGCTCTGTGTAATGTAATCCTTCCATAGGGTCTAAACGTACCATGACCTGTAGTGACTTTTTCTAAAAAATCATCTTGTGCTTCTTTAGATTTATTACCCCATTCATATCAGTGGCCCAATCTATTCCCTGTAGCGCAAGATAGGGATTGTTGTCATCAACAATCTCTATCACTTCGAAATCTAGAAGCACACTCGCACCTTCGATATCTACCGTGATTCCCTGCAATCTTCCCATGGGTAGGATATTTTGCTGGTTTGCCATTCGTAGTTGAATAGGAGACCATTGCAACATGGGCCTACCCATGCGCTCTCATTTCTACTTTGGCAGGACGTTCGCGTTCCATCCTAGATCTAAAATCACTTGATCCATTTCATATTCCCCAATTTTTGCAGTCAATCGTATCTCCCTTCCTATTCACGTTGTGTGCTTTCCGAGCTTCCTGACTACACACGGTTCTCCCTGGCCATCACATCTAGTGATCGGTTCTTGCAGTCCCTTCACTGCTTTGCTATCGCATAACAACTTCATGCATGTCTCCAGAAAGGTAGTGAGCATTCATGGGTCCATCAATGGTTCTAGTTTGTCTTTACTACCCGAAGTGGATGCCTCCGTGAAGCTCTTCTTAGCTTCCATGAATGTCTCCTTCACACGCTCCAAATCAAATTCTGGTTCCTTTGTTAGAGCCTTGCGAACCTAGGCACTCTCTTCGGGCTACTTGCCCTTGTCATCTCCTGTCGTGATACTGCTTTGGAGCACGATGTTTACATTTGGGTCCTCTTTGCATGGCTCAAACCTCATCATTTGCAAGTTCTGAGTCGGGGGAGGTTGGATTGTTCTTTTATCGCGCAACCTCACTATCAGTGTGGGGCAGTCCTCTATCTCATGATCAAATTAGGTATAATATAAACATGATGCTCTCCTCAAATTTGTACAATTGCGCACATAATGTCCTGGCCCTTCGCAATTGTAATAGATCAGTTGTCTGTGACCCCTTCCTGGTCCCATTCCACGTCGACCTCGTCCGTGCCCGTTAAATCTAGTGCATGCCATCCTTGCATTTTGATCGAGGGCTCATGTTTTTCTCTAAACTTTGTAGGTAGGATTTTGATCGATCATCAGTTCATAACTGCTACAGGTACACTCATCATAGCCTACTGACCTGCAGAAATTACAGAACAACTACTGGTACATCTGTGTATACTTATGTAATAGATGGTAGTTATCTGTAGCATGCTTTCCTTCTATCTAACAAATCGTGCACCATAATGTAGGTGCCACGCTCGGTCCTATTTGTGCCACCGGTCTCATTGGCATTGGCCCTCCTCCCGCTAGGTAGTTCGCAAAGACTGGACAATGGTCATTTTCATGTCCCTGGCCTTTACACTTTATGCACCATACCTCCTAGCGCGCCTCTCAGCAAGTTGTCTTGTCTTGTTTCAAACTCTTCATCTCTAGACAAAAGTTTTTCAACTGCATGTGGATCTGTTGGACTCCCAGGTAACGATCTTGTATCGGGATCTCGTGCAGTCTCATTGTGATCTCCAAGGCCCTGGTCTGAGTGGATAGCTTCTACTATGATAACGCGGTCCTTAGATGCAGTGTTAGCGAAGCTACAAACCATGCATGATGTTTCCCATCTGTCAAGGTCATGTTGGCTTCCTAAATCATACCCTTCAATCTCTGATCTAGCTCCCGGGGGGTATCACCTGGAAGCATTGCAATCTCCTTAAATCTAATAATCAACTGTGTCTCTGATTTTGGCTTATTAAATTCCTTATTTAGTGTAGCTTGGATATCCATGATCCCTGGGATTGGATTGTCATTGCAATGCTTAATGTACCATGTCAGTGTGTGATCGTGAAATGCACTTACCAGCATTACCTTCTTTATATTGTCATCCGTGACTCCTTGTGCTTCCCATACAGCCTTTACCACAAACCAAAATTGTTCTGGATCTCCTTTCCCTACTCCTTCGAACATCGGAAATTTTATTGTACTCGCCATATTGAATTATGGTGGTGGAGGAGGTGGTGTGGGCGAAGATGGGGTTGAGGATGGTGAAACTAGTGGTGGTGTAGGTGGAAGTGGTATGCATGGAATTCACTACCTTATCAAACTTATCGCACTTCTTGGTGGAACTTTCGCAAGCTCTTTCTTGCTTTCCTGTAGAGGTGAAATCAAGGCGCTTGTTTCTATCTTTGTGTTACCTTCGTTTATATAGATCCTCCCAATTTGTGTAGCCCCAAACATCAATTTATTCGCATAACTCATTTTTCGCACAATAGCATCTTAATCGAAGTGTTAAAAGATTTAACGTACTTACCTCGTGGTCTTTTGAGGAAGCGTCGTTCCGCCTCATTGTAGCTGACTGAAGTATCTACCGCAAACTCAGTGATAAACCCTCCTATAATTTGATCGAGCCAATGTTCCACAGTATGCGCGATCTCATATTCTGATGCTTCCAGTCTGTGCACCAACTCTGAAGTCCACACAATAGGTTTGTCGAGCCTACACCTTCCCTGACTATCCACTAGCTTCACGATCCACTCGTACAACTCAGAGGGGAAGGATGCAAAGAAAATTTCATGGATTTCCATATATAAGTAGCGCTCTAACCACTCTTCCTTTCATACTCAAAGATTCCTATTTTCCTACACCGTGAACTCGTGAATCTTTCTGTCCAACCGCTCTTCAATTTATTTCTTTATCAGATTCCAGTGACATGACATCAAACATCTCTTATGTAGATCTCGGTCTCAACAATGGAACCATCTGTTGGTTTGTTGGGGCCTAACCTAGGTTCAGAGGTGATTTAGCCAAACAAATCCTGGTACTACGAGCCCTTTCGACAATAATCTGCGGGGTGCGGACTAAGGTCTCACTCGAAGTAGTATGGGAGGGAGCTAGAACCATGTTTCCACACCATGGAGATGTTTGATGAGTTCAAGTGGTCTGCGGTTCGACCCTACACGCACTTTCCGGTACCTCTTAGCCTGAGATGCTGCCTTCACGCAGCCCTACTCGGGGGCTGAACGTTGTTATTACCCACATCCTTACTAGTATTCCAATTTTATTTGATTATTTTAGCCTACTTGCATGCTTTACATTATACTTAACAACATAAATCATTCATACAGGTGCGCGCAGTAAATAAACAATATATTTGCAATTTATATCAAACATACATTAACCTAAGAAAAAATACACAAATTGGTAACAAAAATTCTCTTTATTAATTTCTTCCTCGGTTACAGACTCGACTCCACCCTGCGCACTCAACTACAGGGGCTCGGGTAGTGAGCTGCAAACAACTAGACCTCTGTGCACTCAGCTACAGACTCTTCTCCTACTCTATGACCCAAAGACACACCTAGTCACTCAGACTCATGTTCTTCTCTCTACTTCTTCATTGCTATCTTTTACACTTAGAGCCTTGGTCTATTTATACAATCCCATGGTCCGCAGACCATGGGTAGGTCTATCTAGCTGACCTTACATTACAAGACTAGGATGAACAACCCTGTGAATCTATCATACATTTCGCGCTCCTCACCCGCAATTCACGGAGTCTTTACAACAATATCAGGTCAAAACTTGGCCTTTGAGCCCCAAAACATGCCTTGGGGGATTCCATGCCCAAAAACAACAAACAATATTTTCTATTGGGGTTCGTACTCCAAACAATGTGATGTCTAATCGGGACATTACATAGGGGAGTCCCCCTAGTTGAATAAATTCCAACACTGTCAAAGCATGCTAACACTACTGAGTTGTAGAAGATATGTAGGGGGCCTATTAGAATATGTTGTCATTGTTATTAAGCATTGATATGTTGTCATTGATGTTGAGGATTGATATGTCGTAATTGATGTCAAAGGTGTGTTTGGCATTGGATGGATGTCACAAAAGTATTAAAAATGTTTTGTGATTAGATGATGTCAAAATAATTCTCATTGAGTTCCCACAATCATTGGTGTTACAATTAGATTGAAAAACATTGCAAAGGTACAAGTATCTGCAATACAAAAGCTTAAGGTGAAGTGATTTGGGAGCCAATTGTAGTATATTACTTCATGTAAATTGCTTTTGGAAACTACTCACATGGACAGAGATCTGAAAAGCCTTTCTAGTGGTATATGGAAATCTGCAAATAGCCATCTAGATCAGAATGTATTTCCAGTCAAAGATCAAAACCCCTAAAGTCAAAGGTCACAACTGAAAATGGTGGTAAAGTCAATTTGGAGTTAGTTTTTGGCATTTTGGCATAAGTTGGTAGAATAGTTGGTGGAGGTTGGGACTTAAGCCTTCAACATAGTCAAGCATTAGGAGCTACTATAGGTATGCAGAAGGAAATTGCTTCGACCCACGACCCTTGACCTGTTCCAGAAATTTAATTTTATAAAGAAAATTCATTGGAAAACTATGGTCTGAGACATTTTTTCATTTGTATAGAGGTTGACAAAGGTGATGTGGACATACAAGTGGATACAAAATTTGATGATGATGCCAATATGATGCCAATAGTGATGTGGAACTCATGAGGGTGTGACATGTGGCATGTGTTTTTGAGATTTTTAGGTTTCCAATGGGCGAAATATGAGTGACACATGGCAACCCTAAGGAGTTCCCACATGGCATAAATGATGCAGGATGATGTCAAAATCATGATGTGGTAGTCCCTTGGAGTGTGAGCTAGAAATCGTGTTTGGTGAAGTTTTTTTATGTAATCGATTTGCATTGAAATTAAAAGAAATATAGCTAGAGGTCGGGACTTTGAACCAGTCTAACCTCCAGGTGGTTAGAGAAAATTACCCACACACACCAAGAAGTGAAGGACAATATATAACCTCTCAAATTGTGAATAGTTTTAGAAAGTTTCTAGTTGGAAGTCAGCCAATGGACAGAGAAACAAAAAATTGGCAGAGCTCTGACCCCATTCAACCCTCGACCTAATAGTGGCTTGGTCACAATTCTAGGTCATATTGTGAAAGCATAATTGGATAGATGCTCCAGTAGTCAATGGATGACACTAGAAGTGGGTTAATTTTTAGCATAAAAATGGACAAAGTTGGTGGTATATTTGGTGATTTTCCCAAATCTGGTGATATGCCAAATTTATAAAAGTTCTACTAAAACCTATAAAAAATACATAATTTCAAATTTGGACAATTTAGCTCTGATTTACTTACAGAAACAGGGGAGAAGCGTTAGAAGACTTAAGTAAAACATTTTGAATACTTGAAAAAAGTGGTAGATAAGCAAAAATAAACATTCATGCAAGCAAAAGTGTTGAAGTTAACTAAAAGTTCAATAATTAAAAATATTATTCCAAATTCCTTTATAAGCATAATTGAACAACCAAGTTGGTGGTTTGTTGGTGCAATATGATATATAATAAGAGTATGCATCAGGGGTGAACCAGAGATTAGATTTGGTATCTGAAAGGTGTTTTAGAATGAAAATAATGCATTGGCGATATTCTTTTTAAATGGTGTTTTTATGTATTCAACAAAGATGTTTCTATGGTGAAATTAGTAATTGATGAAGGTGATTCAATGGAAAATTGTGTAGTAATCAATGTTTATTAAAGGTGTTTTGGTGGTTGTGGTGTGTATTTGAAGAAGAACATTTCATTATTTTATGGAGAAGGTCGCCTTCATGATTTGATGTTGAAAATGGATGGAAGATGAACCATTGAGGTCAAGTGAGTGACAACCTATAGATTGGGGGTTTGTAGCTCCTTCAAGTAGTGACTAGTAAATAAATACAGGGAAATAATCCCTCTTAGTGGTAGTGGATAAATGGGTATGGATATAATTTCCTTTCAGTGGTAGCTAATAAGCCTACAAGTGGAAGCATGTGGGATAGTGATGAAATAGCAAGTTGTAGTTTGTGTTTGCCAAAGTAACAAAAATAATATTGATGCCTTTATATATGTTTCACGTGTATGAAAATGATTTTAATTTTATTTTTTACATGGTAGAGTTATGATGTCTATTACATGAATGGTTTGTAAAGCAATCGAAAAGTGTAAATTGTTGAGAGTTGTATAATTTGGTCACACTATTGATTCACTCCCTTCTTAGCAGTGTCCTAGTTTCCATTGTTTCTAACAATTGATAATAGAGTCTAGTTCCTTCGGAATCAAGTTTACAACTAGAAGGAAGATCATGGAACATGGAGAGTCAGGATTGGATTAGCTCAGGTGGAGTTCCATATTTAAATGGGTCAAATTATACAACATGGAAGGTAAGAATGAGAATCTACTTGCAAGCTCCTAAATTGGATATATGGCTATCTGTGCATACTAGATTAAAATATAATAATTTAAATGAACAAGCAAAGGAGGAAACCTTGAAAGGATTTTCCAAGTCAGATCTTGAGAAAGTAGCCTTTTGTAAGAATTCCAAGGAGATATGGGATAAATTGCAGATCATCTATGATACAAACATAAAAAATGCATATGGTGTCAAGAGCCTTTCTCTAAAGAATGGAGCAATTAAAGATTTGATGAATATTGAAGATCATGAATAAGAACAAGAACATGATTCCCTTGTATCAAGAGGAAACGTTACAAATATACACATAGATAATACCAAGAAGATGAAGTCTACAAGTAAGATGTTGTTCTATTGCTATTGTAGAAAAATAGCCCATTTGTCTTCAAGCTCCTCAATTTCAGGTTCTAATGAAAGAGAGAGTTTCTCATATAATGATAGTGAATAAATTACCACTTTAATAGTTGTAGTAGATATAAAAATTGTTCAAGAAGTAAACGCGTGCCTCTCTAGTAGAGAAGAGATAAATATCTCATGTTTCTATAGAAGAAACCTTGGATTCAAAAAGGGAAGAAATTTTTGAATAAGTTGTGAGTGAAATAGACAGTAGTTGTGAAACTAGTAGCTCCTCTATTGAGTTGGAAGATATTGAAGAAAATATATATTTAAGAAGGAAACTCATATCATATTTTGAGGACATAAAGAAGCTTAAACCTCAATTCAAAAACCGGAAGTTGATATCATTATAATAAAAGAGAAGTTTTTGAAATATCATAAGCATGCAAAGCGTTCTGAAGCTTTGAATGAAACTTGAAGTAGTCAAAGTCCACCTCATGATAGGACAAGTTTTATCATGTGTTTTTGATATTTTTAGGTTTCCAATGGGCGTAATATGGGTGACACATGACACCCCTAAGGAGTTGCCACATGGCATAAATGATGCAGGATGATGTGAACATCATGATGTGGCAGTCCCTTGGAGTGCAAGCTAGAGATCATGTTTGGTGAAGATTTTTTATGTAATCAATTTTCATTGAAATTAAAAGAAATATAGCTAGAGGTCGGGACTTTGGACAATTATAACCTCTAGGTGGTCAAAGAAAATTACCCACACACACCAAGAAGTGTAGGACAATATATAACCTCTCGAATTGTGAATAGTTTTAGAAATTTTCTAGTCGGAAGTTAGGCAGTCGACAGAGAAACGAAAAATTGGCAGAGTTCTGACCCCATTCAACCCTCGACCTAATAGTGGCTTGGTCACAATTCTAGATCATATTGTGAAAGCATAATTGTATAGATGCTCTAATAGTCAGTGGATGGCACTAGAAGTAGGTTAATTTTTAGTAGAAAAATGGACAAAGTTGGTGGTATATTTGGTGATTTTTCCAAATCCGTGATATGCCAAATTTATAAAAGTTCTACTAAAACCTATAAAAAATACAAAATTTCAAATCTAGACAATTTAACTCTGATTTACTTACAGAAATAGGGTAGAAGCATTAGAAGACTTAAATAAAACATTTAGAATAATTGACTAAAGTGGTAGATAAGCAAAAATAAACATTCATGCAAGAAAAAGACTTGAAGTTAACTAAAAGTTCAATAATTAGAAATATTATTCCAAATTCCTTTATAAGCATAATTGAACGACCAAGTTGGTGGTTTGTTGGTGCAATATGATATATAATAAGAGTATGCATCAGGGGTGAACCAAAGATTAGATTTGGTATCTGAAAGGTGTTTTAGAATGAAAAGAATGCATTGGCGATATTCTTTTTAAATGGTGTTTTTATGTATTCAACAAAGATGTTTCTATGGTGAAATTAGTAATTGATGAAGGTGATTCAATGGGAAATTGTGTAGTAACCAGAGTTTGTTAAAGGTGTTTTGGTGGTTGTGGTGTGTATTTGAAGAAGAAGATTTCATTATTTTATGGAGAAGGTCGCCTTTATGATTTGATGTTGAAAATGGATGGAAGATGAACCATTGAGGTCAAGTGAGTGACAACCTATAGATTGGGGGTTTGTAGCTCCTTCAAGTAGTGACTAGTAAATAAATAAGGGGAAATAATCCCTCTTAGTGGTAGTGGATAAATGGGCATAGATAGAATTTCCTTTTAGTGGTAGCTAATAAGCCTACAAGTGGAAGCATGTGCAATAGTGATGAAATAGCAAGTTGTAGTTTGTGTTTGCCAAAGTAACAAAAATAATATTGATGCCTTTTTATATGTTTCACGTGTATGAAAATGATTATGATTTTATTTTTTACATGGTTGATTTATGATGTTTATTACATGAATGGTTTATAAAGCAATCGAAAAGTGTAATTTGTTGAGAGTTGTATAATTTGGTCACACCACTGATTCACCCCCTCTTAGCAGTGTCCTAGTTTCCATTGTTTCTAACAATTGGTATTAGAGCCCAGTTCCTTCAGAATCAAGTTTACAGCTGGAAGGAAGATCATGGAACATGGAGAATCAGGATTGGATTAGCTCAGGTGGAGTTCCATATTTAAATGGGTCAAATTATACATGGAAGGTAAGAATGAGAATCTACTTGCAAGCTCCTGAATTGGATATATGACTATCTGTGGATGCTGGATTAAAATATAATAATTTAAATGAACAAGCTAAGGAGGAAAAATTAAAAGCATTTTCCAAGTCAGATCTTCAGAAAGTAGCCTGTTGTAAGAATTCCAAGGAGATATGGAATAAATTGCAGACCATCTATGATACAAACATAAAAAATGCATATGGTGTCAAGAGCCTTTCTCTAAAGAATGGAGCAATTAAAGATTTGATGAATACTAAAGATCATGAATAAGAACAAGAGGGTGATTCCCTTGTATCAAGAGGAAACATTACAAATATACACATAGAGAATACCAAGAAGATGAAGTTTACAAGTAAGATGTTGTTATGTTGTTATTGTAGAACAATAGGCCATTTATCTTCAAGCTCCTCAATTTCAGGTTCTAATGAAAGAGAGAGTTTCTCATATAATGACAGTGAATAAATGACCACTTTAATAGTTGTAGTAGATATAAAAATTGTTCAAGATGTCAATGGGTGCCTCTCTAGTAGAGAAGAGATAAATATCTCATGTGTCTATAGAAGAAACCTTGGATTCAAAGAGGGAAGAAATTTTTGAATAAGTTGTGAGTGAAATAGACACTAGTTGTGAAACTAGTAGCTCCTCTATTGAGTTGGAAGATATTGAAGAAAAGATATATTTAAGAAGGAAACTCATATCATATTTTGACGAGATAAAGAAGCTTACACCTCAAATCAAAAAATGGAAGTTGATATCATTATAATAAAAGAGAAGTTGTTGAAATATCATAAACATGCCAAGAGTTCTAAAGCTTTGAATGAAACTTGAAGTAGTCAATGTCCACCTCATGATAAGACAAGTTTTATTTTTAAAGGTGAATTAAGTTCATCAAAATTTATAAATTAAAAAGGACCCACTATCTTTGTTAAAGGAGGACCTGATGGTGTTGCAGTAGCAAAAATTTAATGCATAAACAAGGAGACAAACATACTTCTAGAAATAAAGGAAAAGGTATGCAACCCGTTAGGTGTTTATCTGTGGATAAGGGCATTATGCCTCTAAACGTCCATATAAGAGGTGACATTTTCTTCAGAGGAGTGTAAACACATTGTTTCAGCCACAACCAAAAATTGATGAGAGAAGTCATTTGAATAGGTAGACACAAAGGTCATTTTCCCCTCAATGAAAAAAAATTCTGAGGTGCAATAGATTCTAGAGAAAATATATCAGTCCAAGAAATTCATTTAATAGAGGATATAGTAAGAAGGATATGTTAAATTCTACAGGTGTGGTAATTATGGAAATTATGATGTTTCATGTAACCTTGGAAAGAGATCTCCATTCCATAACATTACAAACATAGGTATGTATTATTTTAAGAGTCGACAAGGATAACTCCATAGGAGTTATTACATGAATAATAAGAGAGGCAGGGAAAATGGTGCATGGTGGAGACAAATACCCGTGTTTGTATTTCAGGATTATCAATAGAAAATTAGAAGATTAGAGCCTAAATCTCCTATGGTAGATCTCCCTCACATAAACTATAATAATTATAGACCTCAAGAAAGAAGAAGATGCAACCCTATCAGATCTCAATCAGACAAGAGGAGCAGTGACAACCTTTTTAGTTCTTCAATGCAATATAGCCAGAAGTCAAGCACATATAGTGAGAAAGAAGAGAGAAGGGTAATTTACAGTTTGACTTTAATTGGTTCTAAAAGGAGGAATGATCAATGGTAAACATGTTTAGAGTGCAATAGAAAGTCCCTCATATAAGTTCATGGTGTTTCCCTAGTTAGAACCCAACATAACTAGGTGTGGAAGAAAAATTGAGACGATCTACTCAATGGGAGTAGATCCCTTTTTCCTCTTCATTTAAAATAAGAGGTTGGCTCCAAGAGAACTAGGAAAGGACAAATGCAAGGGGCAGAAAGAAACATGTTGGGAAATACATATAAAGGTTAAGGGAATTATGCCCCTTTTGTTTTTATTTAGTTTATAAAATTGATAAAATAGACTAGTGTTGTTGAGTATCGTGGTTGATTGCAAAGGACTTAAGTAGTATGTTTTTGGTTGCTTTAATGTTTTTTCCAAATTAAATTGTCAGTCTAAGTATAGATGGCAATGACAGAACATAGATGATGATCTTTTTACTTTGGAAGTTTCCTTTGTCTTGTGCAAGTAAGTTTACAATTTCTTGATTCCAAAAGTGGAGCATAACGACATGGGGAGTTTACTCAAGTTAAAATCTGGGTATCACATTATTTAGTTAACAATTGAGATAATCAATTGGTATCAATTGTTTTCTACTTAAGTATAAGTGTGCAGGTCAGAGGCTGATGGTTTGGTTGCTACATATTAATGTTGTTTAAATGATCTTAGTTTATGTTGTAGATATGATGATTGCAATGACTGTTATGTTTCCTTCAGATTGTTACACTAGTAATTGGTGTTTTATGACCCTATTCACTACTCCATTATAGTGAGAGAAACACAATATCAACTTACCTCAGTTGTTTGGCTAAAACGCATCCATTTCACCTCTTCTTTTCTCATGTGAGATTTATCCCATGATATAAGGGCAGAATTACATGATTGAGTTATTTCTCATAATAAATTTGCCAAAATATTATAATTATGAGATAATAATTATTTCATTATTAAGATAATTGAGAAAAATATCATAATTGTGAAGTTTTTTTCAAGAGTTTGTCATTCCCAAGGAGATCAACTTGACCCACCTGTGTATGAGTTCTCTAGGGGTCCATTATTGTATAATTTTCCTAACTTCTGAAGCCCCTAGGTGTCTAGATACGTTCTCCTAGAGGGTAGAATGAGCTTATATAATCTCACTAAGAGGAAAGGGGGTTAGAGATCGAGTATCCAAACTATAGCGTGAGATGTCGACTATATTGGGAGAGGAGACCATGGTACAAGCTTGAGAAGATGATATCATTTGTTGAAGGTATAATTGTACCATTTGATTCATGATTAATGAAATTACATGTTCCTTCCTATAAATCTATGTTTATGGTTGATTATATATGTTAGTGTTTATTTGAGCTAATAGTATTTTGCGGAACACTATTTATTTTATTTTTTTGGTGATGAATGTGTGCAGGTAGTAGATCTATTGCAGGAAGAAAGATCTCTTGGTTGGAGTGTAGACTTTCTACATCAAACCTATCACCCTTCACTAATCTGCGAGGTCTACATGTGTGAGCACTCAAACCCTTAGTTTAGGAGCTATGTGCACGATTGAATGCTTGGGAATTTAGATTGAGATTTATATATATGATTGAATTGGTATTATATTTTTATGTTTGGTAACCTTGTTAGGGCCATAGGGTTACGGAGCAATGGCTACTTGTGTGTGAATTTTTCCACAACAAAACTTGTGCTTTAATTGAGAGGTTTCCATTGTTGTCTTTAGATAGCCTATTCTTCCTTATTGTTTTTGGATTTATCTTATTTAAATTATGATCTATATGGTTTTTTGGATTCATTTTGATACACATTAGTTTTACTCGCATCATATCTGAGTTGATATTAGATCTCCAGATTTATTTATTTATTTTTATCAGAGAATTACAGGCCATTGATTTTTTTATCAATTTATGTTATTTGTGTATATAATTTAATAAAATAACCACATATATGGATTCCTCTCAAAATTTTACCCTAGACAAAAAAAGTACCACTGAAAACAGATTATGGATGAGGAGGTTATGGCCAATTGAAAGTTGGTTAGCTTGTTTTTCCTCCACCCTCATGCATGACTATTTGTTCTGTTCTTTTCTGTATATAATTTAGTTAAAATAACAACACATCTGTAATCCTCTTGAAATTTTACCCGGGAAAAACAAAACCTATTCGTATGAGGAATATATGGTTGATTGAAAAATAAACATATATTTTGTCATTTTTTCCTAATTTTGTGGTTTTTCTTTCATTTTGTTCACTTGATTTTTCAAGCGTTTTTCTTCCGAACTTTCGGTTATTTGTTGATCCTTCCTTTGGTGCTACTTTAGGGTTTTCCTTGGAGGCCTAGTTTGCTTTGGTTGGTGATAGTTTCCTCATCTTTGGATCCAATTTTTCATATTTGCTTACTTTATCAAGTAATATCTAAGATCTTATTTTCATTTTAGATCTACAACCTTATTACCTTTTTTGGATTTCATTACTTGTGTTTGAGTAATTTTATTTTTTCTTTCTTGCTTTTGACAATAATTGGTGGTGTTGTGTTTGGTTGTGCAATTTTCATCTAGAAAAATTTATTTGGGTGTGTTTTTACTATTATCAATCCCTTTTAATCTTATTTAGGCATTCCTCCCTCTAGGGTCTGGTTTTGACCTTTGTAGAATATTGACCCTTGTTGAGTCATTGTGCTAAAGCCCTAGCTAGTTGAAATTTCCTTACTCTTTCACTTTTTTCTTTATTTTTGATTGCTTGAATGTGTTTGTTTTTTGGATTTGCTTTCCTAGCTTTAACACTTTTGAAGTATTTGCGTTCTAGCTTGGGGACTTTTCTTTGGCCTCTTCACAGTTTATTTCCTTTTTGGTTTTTCTTTTGGGTAAGAATATTTATAAATTTTAGGAATTTAATTTAACAATTGAGTTAGAGGTGCATTATTATAGGAATAGGTGTGTTGTGAGAAAGTCTTACCCTCATGTAGTTAGCATTCATCGAAGTGAAAAGAAGAATTTGCATGTAGCTGCATTATGGTTAATAACAAGATTCATTCACACCATCTCAATTTCCCGTCACATCCCAACTGTGTAAACAAAAAACTATTTAAAATTGACATGATAATAAAAGTAACTAGAGTTGCCTTTTTTTTTTACTAGTAGTACACCAACACTAGGTTAGGTTAGGGTCTTGAAGATAGGTGTGTGAGTCAACTTTTCCAAGACTACAAAACCAACTTAGTAGCTTGTGGTAGGGAGACAAATCCCCTTGTAGTAGTGCGTTCTAGGAATACCTTCTAACACAAGGGTAAATCATGAGGTCACACCTAGATTGAGCGAGGTGACATACCCCATTTCGCTTAGTTTCGGGTGGTGCAAATTGTGGAATTTTCACGTATTACAAAAACTGTTAATATCATTTCACTGTAGCACTTGTGAGGAACTTGGGAGGAAAATATCAATGGGATTTTATACTTATATTTACTTCCCTTGCATGTGAATTTGGCTGACGAATATCCCCCTGGTCATGTTGTTATTGGTGGTAACCTTAGTGGCCAACATTTTTGGGGCTCATACACAGGTGCAAGTTTGGTTTCGTCTCCCCTATACCTAGAACAAATATTATGCATACTCTCTCAATCCCCTTGGGGGGTGACCCACAACTAATAAAAGGAACTTGGACCATGTTTGTAGCTAAAGTGTTGGGAAGAAAGTCACTAGTATAATTTTCCTACCACCAACTTCTTTGTATTTGGTTTGTGCGTGACTATCTCTTAGAAATTTTCTAGTCGATGTTGTTTGGTCTGAGTCAGTAGTCTTGGCCTTAGGGTGCTTACGGTAACATAATTATGTTCATTTATAATTTTTCACCTTGCCTAAATATAGTTGCCATTAGTCATGTTTTATTCACATTTTCCCTCCTGAATGAGGTGGAATTTCTACTCCTACATGGATAGTTCTTGTCAGTTCTCAAGACCCTAACTAACCCATAGTTGTGGAGTCTCTACCTAGTCCTTCTAGTAGCAATTTGATCTCTATCAAAACATTGGATAATTACACAGTGTCTCCTGCTAATCCACCTTTGACCGATGCTCTAGGACCAAAGTTATTGTGGTTGAACCCTCACGGTTCCACACCCATTATACTCACATTCCTTTGTTAGTATTCTATTCTATGGTGGAATATGATTCATCTTTACCCGTTTCATTGAAAACATTAGCTACCATGTCATCATTGCCACCACTGAGTGTGGTTGCACCTAATCCTCTGTCTATGCCTTTCAGATCTTCTTGGGGTATTCTACGAATCTCATCTATAGCTCCTACAAATTTCTTGAATGTTTCCATGCCTACTCCGTGATCTACGTTGATCGTGGTCATTAATCCTAGCCACTCGGTTGGGTGGGGAGTCTTTTATCCTATATTCTCTCAACATACAATTCTGGTTCCTCAGTTAGGTGTGGTTACTCCTAGAAATGTGTGGGGGAGGTCATCAGTTGCTCCTAGCCAGCCTAGGGAAAATGTGTCTTGAAATATGTCAAAAGACTTGTACAATTTTTTTTTAGAGGAATGCCAACTTCTAACAATTTTCTTGGAGTGGCTAGTTTACTTGGGGGAAACCATGCTACTAGTACTGTCACTTCTTTGAGTTATCCTCCATATGTCGGTGCTACCCCTTAGGCTGGTCCATTATTTCCCGCTAGGTACAACCCTGTTGCAGGAGAATTCAGGCCTAGTCAGCAATGTGATGGCATGATCACATGTTGTGACTAACAAAAGGTTGGAAGACAATAGTTTAGTTAATTTTATTTATTTAAATGTATGAGAGTGTTTATTTATTGTAAAATATGAGAAAAAGGGTATAGTGGATGATTGATCCTCCCTGTGTGGAGATCAGGCCAAACAACTAGATTTATTTGGTTTGAATAGAATATGAGGGATTTGAAAGCTTAATTTAGCATTTGTTTAGAAAAGAGTGGAGTTGAAGAGATTTTTTAGGAGAGAGTGAGAGATTTATGGATCTGAACCAAAATTGGTTCATGAATCCACTTTTGTATAAACTTTGATCTTTTTTATAATTCAGGAGTTAGCGAGAGAGAAGCTAGAAGATCAGCAGTGTGATTCTAAGCCTACAGGAAAATTGTAATCAGATGCCATTTACATGAGAAGATCAGGCCAAGATAGAGAAATTGTACAACTAGTAGTTTGTATATATATAGTGATTGTTTCTAAACTGTATAAGTGTTAAATTCATGTATTGAATGTTAAAGTTATGTAGGGATCGGAGTATTCGATATAATATACGTGTGTAGGTAGAGTCCAGGTGAAACACAAAGGAGAAGAATAGAGAGGAATGAGATGGATCGTTGAATCCATTCTAAGAACCAAGTAATGTTTTGGAGGGACATTTATTGAAGAACCTGTAGAGTTAAGCTCAGGAGGGAGTCGCATTGCATAATGGCGGAATGACAAGGAAACCCAAAATAAACCAAACCATAGAGAAATCATTGAAGAGTGGCATAAAAACGAAGCAAAGAGAAGTGAAGTGCTATTGCTCATCAACCGTTGGATCTTTACGATCAACGGTCAGGATTAGATCGTAAAAGCATAGCCACTGTGTTGTGATCGTTGATCAAAGGATATCTATGTGTTGGCATTATGATGCATGTGTTGTACTTGATGGAAACCCATTCATAGAAGAACAACTCACTTATATATAACAAGATGAATCTATAGAAGAGATATCAGATGTGACAGAATACATGGGATGTAGGACGGCTCAAAGGGATCAGATGACAGTTCTCAGTACGACAAGTTAGCCTTGCCATCAGGTCCAAAGGGGGAGATTGTTGGCATTATGATACAAGTGTTGTCCTTGATGGCAACTCCACAAAGGACAGATCATAGTACAGCAGGTCAGTAGCAAAGAGTTGATGATCAAACTACAAAGAATGAAGAAAGAAGAGTATATACGCAGGTTCACTATGTACCATATCACGTATATACGCAGGTTCGTTATGTACCAAGTAGGGTATACATGCAGGTTATACACACAGGTTCACTATATACATAGGAGCGTATACACACAGGATTTCTGATCAAAATTCGCGTATGTGTATGCACGCACTTTCATGCACAGAAAAGCGTGTACATGTGGGAAAGCTTATTTTTGGGTCCTTGGTATTTAGACCTATGGTTTTGATCCTTGGTATTGCGTTCAAAGTGTTGAACCCAGGTATTGGGTCCCCAGTATTGGTTCTCAATGGTTTTGGACCATGGTATTGAGTAAGGCCTAAGACTATAAAAGGAGAAGAATATCATTAGGCAAAAGTATTTAGAAAGTCTGCAATATCTAATGAAGTATGAGATCTAGTATGCAGGTTATGGGTTCATGATGCTTTGCTTGATCTGAGCTAGGGAGGGATCTCAGTAGTAGATGGAGAACAAGATCTAAGGATAGATCGGGATCTGATGGCTTGGAATGAATCATCTCTATATGGTTTGATCATGTTTATTCTAGATCTGTATACTGACACATGTAATGTTCTGATTTGGGTATAACTTGAGTTGGAAATAGCTGCAACTCATGAATGAATATTTTGTTGAAAATGCAACAAGATGATGGAGCTTAGTGAAAAGAAGTTGCACTCACTAAGTGGTCCCGTAGGCTATTTTTGGCGCAAAGTCTATTTTTAGACTATGCCTATTTTTAGACATATGGATCATGGTCTATAAGTTGCAGGATGTTATTTGTGGATGATTGGTCCTATTGGTAAAAATAGATGGACCTCTATTTTTAGACATATGGGCGGAGTCCATTTTTAGAATGCCAGGCTAAAAATAGAACAATCAAATATTATTAGCTCTTAATAATATTTAGACTATAAATATTATCTTATCCTCTTGCAACACTTCAGTTCAAGCTACGAATGTGGCACATGCAACTGCCAGAAGGAAATACACTTTTCTTATGGGTTAGTTGAGCTATTCTGAAGGACTTCAGTTGAAACTCAATGATTGAGTTTGGGGATTGAATGAGGAGTTGATGGAGTTGTGTTCAGTTTGACTTAGTTGAACTAGTTGTAGTTAGTCTAACTGACAAATAGACTAATGATGAGTGGTGTCAACTAAATAATACATTAGTTAATTCAGTGCATGGACAGTTCAGTGGAGACAAGTGTTAGAGGTGAGTGAAAGCGCAAGAAGACAACTGTAAGTTGTGACTATAGTTGTGCATGAGATTTGCACAATCAGTGGGATTGAGTTGCCAATGACGATTGTGTGGTATAGCCAAGGGAAATAAGAATTTGTATCACTTTTCATTCATCAGTATTCTCATGCAGGATTGCGCAGTGGAGGTAGGCAAGCAGCAGAGGAGATTTGAGCCAGTGATTGATTCAGATCTGAGCTAGTTTGTGTGTAACAGGTGGAGATAGTACTGAGTACTTGCGAGGAGTATTGTACTATGATTGTTACATGTTCTCATCATATAATATACAGATAGTGGGGGTTTTCAGTTGTATGCTTTCCCG
>APFE031152780.1:67494-147439 GCA_000404065.3 Pinus taeda
GTAGCATATATGAATCTTAATATGGAAATGAAAAAGTTATATTGATTTGATAATACTGATTCACCCCCCCCCCACCTCTCAGTATTATTTCCAACAATTGGTTTCAGAGCAGGTCCTTTGGTAGAAGCTTGATCGCTTGAAGGAGATCCGTAGATCAATGGGAAAGAAGCTTACGAAGAAAGCGCCTAAGAAGAACAAGACATCTCAGAAGAGCTATGACAGTGGGAGAATTGATTGGGGAATATGTTGAAGAAGCACTTCAGATTCAGAATCACTTCATAATAAAGATGAACAAGGAAAAGAACTATCAGGTATGAATTTGTTATCTTCTGGTGATACATTTATCCATCCATTTGAAGATGATGAAAGTGATAGCGAAACAACTGAATTTGCTCTTATGGGTGAGCAAGAAAGATATCTAATAGAGGCAGAATTTAAAAGGCTTACAGAAAAAATTAGAGATCAACAAGATCTATTGAACAAAAGGGAATGTGTCTTCAAAGAAGAAGCTACCAAACTAAAAGCTCAACTAGAGGAAGGAAACAAGGTAAGGAAGTTATTCAAGGACAAGGAACATTAATGTCAAAAGTTGCAGGATGAAGTGATGTCATTAAGAAATGAAGTCAATGAAAGGAGCACAATAATCAAGAAACTTAGAGACAGATCCAGTTACTATGAAAGTCTTGAAGCTACGATTCTCTCGCTAAAAGAAGAGCTTGAAGAATCAAATAACCAGAATAAAGAACTACTCCAAACTCTTGAAAAACAAGAAAACGAAGTTCTTGAACTAAGACGTCAGTTGGAAGAAGGAAGAAAAGCTGAAGAAAACATGAAGAAGCAGTATCGTGAAAAGGAGGAGCAATATCAGGTTGAGGTAAATATTCTAAAAGATAACTTAGAAGAAAAGGATAAGCTCTTACGATTTCAAGATAGTACTAAGATCTTGGATGATATTATTAGTAGTCAAAGGTCTCCTGCTATCAAAACTGGTCTTAGTTTTCATGAATCTGTTGAAGGTGAATCTAGTTTACAAAATAAGACAAGGAAATCTAATGAGAAATCTAAAATAATCAACAAGGAGATGAGAGGACAACCCCATCAACAGCCAAGGAAAGAAATTCTTCAAAGAAAATATTTTACTCCTCCGATGTATAATGTTGAATGTTATGTATATCATAATCTCGGACATGTTGAAGCTAGATGCAGAAGAAGAATGGTTCAATACCATCACATAGAAAGATCATCATGTTCCAGGTACTTTAAGGGATATTGCTTTGCTTGCAATATGTTTGGTCACAGAGTTGGTGATTTCTATAGAAGGAATATGAAACATGTAAGATGTTATGCATATAACAAGCTTGGACATACAACAACGGAATGTAGGAACAAAGTACGAGCACCTTACCAAAAGGAGAAAACATCATCACACTTGAAGATATGGAAGAAGAAGGAAGTACAGTCAGAAATATGTGGCACAACACAATATACAGATATAACAGACTGAGAGGGACCTGAAAGTGCAAAACTTCAGTGTCCTAAATCTCATATGCAAGTTTCATAAAGGGAAGTTGCATATATACACAAGTTGGTTACTGCACAGTCGCGTATATGTAAGTTTGAGGAAAAGCAGTGGGACAGGCTCAGGAAAAGGGATTTGATATGATTCAGTCCATTATTTGCTTTGTTTCATAATGGTTACAATCTGTTGATGTTGTGTCTTGATACTTGTAAGATGTTTAGAAATGATTTGATCTTAACTTGTGGATGATGATACTTCTTGCTCATATATGCATGATCAGATTTGACAGTAAGCAAGATGGCATAGGTTCAGGGGGAGCATATGCTTTTAATAATGCATTGTTGGCATTATGGTTAATAGTCCTTAGTGATGATGCTTATATGGCTAAATGATACATCTTGCTATGATATGGTAATGAGTTTTCCATGACAAAATCTCATATGATTCTTGGGGTTACATAGTTGGTGTTCAAATCAGAATTATGGTTGATTCTCTAATGATGCATATATCGTGCTTACATGGTGATCTTCATAAGGATAAGGAAAATTACAAAGCTTGAATACACATCTTCATTACTTGATGATGAGTCACTCATATGTTGTTGTCGTCATATGCATAAAGATCATATAATACAGTTATGATGCAGGATTCCTATAGTTCTTGGCACTCATGTGGATGAGGATTGGTGTTGTTGATCATATCAAGAAGTCTTGACAAATGATCTTGAGCTCAAGATACATAGTGCTGGATACATGCATGTTTACTCAAAGTTGCATTGTTGGAGACATGATGATGATAAGTTCTTACCTATATGATGATAGGTTGATACTTACATATGTTGATTGATGCAGATGTTCCCCATGTGATGATACTTGGATCATGCATATCTTGATGTTCATGAGATGGCTATGGTGTTTTTCACATATGATATAATGTGAATGATTCTGTATGTCATATGCAGAATTTTGTTCAAGAGGATGAGTTGATGCAGACATACCTTATTGCTGGTCTAGATGATTATGGAGAAGATCATACATTGTGTATGATAGTTGCTGATGACTATCATGATCTTATTTAGATGTTTGGTCTCTATTATAAATGTCATGTAAAGGTCATATCAAGACTCATGATGTAATAGTTTGTCTCTATCTATTGTAGTCATTTGATGAATCCCTTTTGGTCATATGATGTAATGCATGGGAAGGATGATGTAATAGTTCAGTCATGTATAAACGTTTGGTATTTGCCATATCCCCACTTGGTTGGGTGAATGAGTCAATATTGGTATATCCCCATCGAGTTGGGAGATGGATGTATGTATGAGTCCTTGGTGATAGGAAGGTCATTTATGGTAGATTCATATTCTTCTTGTAGAACATCTTTTTGCAGACCTTGCTTACAATCAGGGGGAGCATGAAAAACACACTTCAGCAAAGCAGAGACTTTAGCATGTACTCAGAGGGAGCATAGTCAGATTGGTACACCTTGGCATATACAAAGGGGGAGCTCATTCAGAGATTTCAGCAGGTACTAAGGGGGAGTATGGACAACGAAATATTTATCAAGGAAAGAGAATATCTTGGTCTGCCCTTTGCCCTTGATGTCAAAGGGGGAGAGTGATTTGGTGTTGTTGCTATCAAGTCCAAAGGGGGAGATTCTTGGCATTATGATGCATGTGTTGTACTTGATGGCAACCCATTCATAGAAGAACAACTCACTTATATATAACAAGATGAATCTACATAAGAGATATCAAATGTGACAGAATACATGGGATCCAGAACATCTCAAAGGGATCAGATGACAGTTCTCAGTACAACAAGTTAGCCTTACCATCAAGTCCAAAGGGGGAGATTGTTGGCATTATGATACAAGTGTTATTGGCATTATGATACAAGTGTTTTCCTTGATGGCAACTCCACATATGATAGATCATAGTGCAGCAGGTGAGTAGCAAAGAGTTGATGATCAAACTACAAAGAATGAAGAGAGAAGAGTATATACGCAGGTTCACTATGTACCAAGTCACGTATATACGTAGGTTCGCTATGTACCAAGTAGGGTATACACGTAGGTTATACACGCAGGTTTACTATATACAAAGGAGTGTATACATGTGAGAAAGCTTGTTTTTGGGTCCATGGTATTTAGACCTATTGTTTTGATCCTTGGTATTGCGTCTGAAGTGTTGAACACAGGTATTGGTTCTCAATGGTTTTGGACATTGGTATTGAGTAAGGGCTAAGACTATAAAAGGAGAAGAAGATCATTAGGAAAAAGTATTAAGAAAGTCCACAATATCTAATGAAGTATGAGATATAGTATGCAGGTTATGGGTTCATGATGCTTTGCTTGATCTAAGCTAAGGAGGAATCTCAATAGTAGATGGAGAATAAGATCTAAGGATAGATCGGGATCTAATGGCTTGGAATGAATCATCTCTATATGGTTTGATCATGTTTATTCTAGATCTGTATACTGACACATGTAATGTTTTGATCTGGGTATAACTTAAGTTTGAAATAGCTGCAACTCATGAATGAATATTTACAGATGTATACGCTGGTTGACTATGATAGAAGCGCGTACATACACAGGTCAGATACATCTAAGTAGCATATACCATATGAGCTATGATGTTGAAGTTACAAGTGGTTCTAGTTGTTGATGGCTGTTTACTGGTGTCAGTATTCTGCATATTCAGTTTGGTTGATTGTGTTTAGCTTCAGTGTTGATGGATAAGATCTATAATAGATCAGGATCATAATGAATTATCTTTATGTGATCTGATGGACTAGATATAGTTGCTAACATATGTATTATCCTTGTATATGAAATGATCTGGGTATGTCTGAAGTCAGGAAGTGCAGCAAAGTTATAAGTAAGTAATTAATGACATATACGCTAGTTCGCTTTGGTGAAGTTGCGTATACATGCTAGTTTGGCACTTCCAAGTAGTGTATGCACTTTGATGCATGATTTTTGATGATACAGTAGGTTCTGAATATTGTTGCAGAGTTCAGTGTTCTGCTCTGTGTTCTAGTGACTGCATCTTGTTGACAGAGTTTCAGTGATTCAGTATTTGGTGATTCAGAGATTGATGATGCTAGTGTTGATTGATTGTGTGCTTTAATGATATTGATGGGTCCGGTATGAAAATTGGATGAAACATGGCCTTCAGATTATGGTTTTGTGCTTCAGGGGTATCCAGTCTGAAAATTTATGAAACGTGGTACCTGGAGGAAGAAAGAGAAGGTTGTAGCCCTCTGTAGGTCGACACCTACGTACTAGTACATCAGCTAGTACAAGAACTAAGGGGGTGGTAGCTCCCTTCCAGTAGTAGCCAGAAAACGAGTGAAGGTTGGAGCACTCAGTAGGCCGGCACCTACATACTAGTAAAAGGATCGACTAGTACAAGAGCTAAGGGGGTTGTAGCTCCCTTCCAGGAGAAGCTGGAGAACGAGAGAAGGTTGTAGCCTTCTATAGGTAGAAGCCTGTGTACTGGTATAAGACCACACCAGTACAGAAATATTGTAAAAAGAAGTTTCTTATTCAAAGAAGATAGAGACGACTTGCAGCAGGTGGTTTTCACCCACATTGGGTTTCCACCTCATATCATGGTGTTGATGTGTGCTTCTTGTGTGTGATGATCTGTTCTATTTTACTGCTCCTGTTTACTATTCATATGGCTAATAATGTTCTGATGCACTCATTAAGGATCAACTAACTGAATCATAAGTTTATTGAATATACGCTTGTTGCACTACACACAATTGCGTATACATGCATTTTTCCTTAGCTGAATTAGTGTATATGAATCTTAATATGGAAATGAAAAGGTTATATTAATTTGATAATACTGATTCACCCCCTTGCCTCTTAGTATTATTTCCAACACTATGGTCATCGGTTAATGAAGATGCGCATGAATTAAGCAGAAGAGCGGTTTCCAAAATGTGGTAAGCAGATTATCGGGCAGCCTCAAAAGCCATAAATGGTTTCTAGAAAATGGACCCGATGAGGTTATGAGCTGAGATTTAATTTAATTGAAATCTGGAGGTCGTCAGAACATTTTTTGAAAGGATGATCGAACGGATATCGGGCACAAACAAGCAAGGAGGTTAATTCAGATTTCGGAAATGATGGGGTTTTATATAACAAAGTTTAACCGTCATTGAAGTCTGACCATCTAGACCATTCGTTGGTTGCTCGATCAAACGGTGATTATGCGGGAATGTGCATGCGAGTTAATGGTTAAGCGGACTCGATAAGTTATCGATGCAAAGTTAATTCTATTTGAAGTCCAGTTCTATGCATCCAAGTGGGACCAGTGCCCGTTGGTCGAGTCTCGTTATATTCCGTTGTTTGTTGATTTGATTAGAGATCGGAGATAATGAAGGATGGTAGAGCACAGTGTAAAGAGAGAGACAGACTTGACAATTGATAGATGTGGTTTAATTATTTTTGAGATCCAACTTATGTGTTCGGTGGGGTTTTCCTCCATTCCTGTGTATTCCGATATGAAGTGTTGTGTCTCGGTTTATTAAGGATAAAGAAATAATGATCGCTTCTGAGGAAAATGTGGGTCTTAGCTCATAGGTCCGCATGGGCTCTATTAAGGGATGTCAGTCAGCTGGCATCATTTTGGTATCAGAGCTAGCTCAACGCTCTGTAAAGAATGGTTTGGAAATTGAATTGTAATCTCAACATATGTTTAATTTTCACTGGAGTGAATTTGATACAGATGGGGATCGGACTACAAAGGACACTGATATCAGAATGTAATGGCAGAAGTGTCCTCGGACACATAATTTTATTAATCAGAAAAAAATACTTACATAATTTGATTTTGCAAGAGTTTACACCCAAACATCCAAACACTCTTGCAATGAGCTATTTATAAGCTCCATGTCCTAACTACCTCTAATTATGGATCACTTATTAAATAAAAAGTGTCCATTTCAATAAATGCATTCAAACCAACTAGCTAACAAATCTTCTAAAATAGAGCCTAAGATACGACACATTTGGAGAGTCATATCTAGTTACAAAAATATACTAATTCTAAATAATTAAACATTCTAGAATAATAATTATTAATTTAATATCTTCAATTAATAACTATTTTATTCTAATTTTATAACCTATGATAACATTGTATTTTTGGATCATCTAACATTCCCCCCTATGATCCAAAGATACATTACAAAAGATACCAAGTTCATCCCTCAACTTAGTAAATTTTATTCTGCCAAGCGGTTTAGTGAAAATGTTAGAGATCTGATCTTCGGAAGGACAATAAACTGGCTTGAGGACATCTTTGGCAATGAGATATCTGATATGATGATACTTGGTGTCCACATGCTTTGTCTTTGAATGAGAAACTGGGTTCTTGGCAAGTTTGATGGCTGATTGGCTATCAATGAATAATGATGTAGCTTCTGCCTGATAAATTCCCAAGTCCTGCAAAATTCGGCGCAGCCAAACAATTTCACATGCTACTTCCCATGCTGAAATGTACTCTATTTCTGCGGAAGAAGTGGCCACTGTAGCTTGTTTCTTACAACTCCAAGATACTGCTGCTGACCCCATATTCATTAAATAACATGATGTTGATGCTTGATCATCAATACTTCCAGCAAAGTCAGCATCAGAATATCCACCAAGCACAAAATTTTTACTCTTTGTGTAAAGAAGACAAAAATCTTTTGTTCCTTGGATATATCGAAGAACTCTTTTGGCTACATTCCAGTGGCTGTCTCGTGGTTCCTGCATAAAACATGAAATAATACTGACTGCATAAGATAGATCAGGATGAGTATTTTTCAAATAAGTCAAGCTGCCAATCAATTATCTATAAGTTGTAGTGTCCACCTTTCCCCCCCTTCAGATTTTGAAATTTTCAAGTTTTGCTCCAAGGGGGTGAGAATGGGCTTGCAATCTTGCATGCCAAATCGCTGAAGAACCTCTACTACATACTTACTCTAAGAAATGAAAATATGATGTGGACGTTGGAAGATTTCAACTCCAAGATAGTAGTGAAGTAATCCCAAATCTGTCATCTGAAAACCTGCATGTAACTCCTTTTTCACCCGTGCAATATGGTCATCATGGTTGCCAGTAATGATCAAATCATCTACATACATAACAATAATTACCAGATATTTTCCCTGTTGTTGCACATACAAAGTATCATCAGATTCACTTCGTTGAAAACCAACTTTCTTAAGGTAGTCATCCATCTTTGCATACCAAGCTCAGGGAGCTTGTTTTAATCCATATAAAACCTTGATCAATTTGCAGACTTTATGTTCTTGTCCTTCAATTTCAAAACCTGGTGGTTGGGTCATATACACTTCCTCCTGTAAATCCCTGTTGAGAAAAGCACTTTTCACATACATTTGATGAACTTTCAATCCTTTCTGAGAGGCCAATTCAAGTGTTAATCGGATGGTGTTCCATGTAGCAGTTGGAGAAAAAGTTTCCTCATAATCAATGCCTTCCTGGTATGCAAAACCGTTTGCGACAAACCGTGCTTTATACTTTTCAAGTTCTCCCTTTTGATTATACTTAATCCTGTAAACCCATTTGCATCCTATGGGTTAAACATTCTGTGGAAAATCAACAAGTTTCCAAGTGTTGTTATCAATGACTGATTGATATTATTCAACCATAGCCTGTTTCCATTCTTTATGTTTTACAGATTCTTTGTATGTGGAAGGTTCAATAAAATCATTTTCTAACAAGGCAAAATTGCCTTCACTTCTATGTGCCCTTCTAGTGCCTGTTTTATTCTGCTCATTAGGCTTTACATCTTTCAAAAGTTGAATTTCCCATTTCGGTAGTTGGTGCTCACTTGTTTGTGCTTCTGTAAAATCTCCATCATTGTAAAGAGGATTAATATAAACTGATGTTCTTCATTCAGGTGAAGAGTCTAGAGAATCACTATCAAAAGAACTGCTATTGCTTGGAGATGCGGATGAACTGCTAGAAGACCCAGATGATGTTGTTGATGTAGATGAACTGGATGACTCATCTTCAGAGGAAGGAAAATCAAGTTCATACCAATTTGGTGAAGTTGGTTGACTTTGCATTTTTCCATTTCTTTTACTTCCCTTAGTTTCTAACTTGTGAAGAAGATTTTCGATTTCTTCAGCACTCTTACTATCAGTTTCATAAAAAATAACACTGCTTCTCACAATGAATTTTCCATTGGTGAAAAGACGATACTCTTTCTTCTCATCAGGATGGCCAATCATTGTGCATTTTAAACTTCTTGAGTCAAGCTTAGTTCATTTTTCTTTCGGAACTAAGGCATAACATACTGATCCAAAAAATCCAAGATGTTTAACTCGAGGCTTGAAACTAAACCAAGCTTCATAAGGTGTGATTCCATCTAAAGAAACAGTTGGAGATCTGTTTCTTAAATAGATAGCTATATGTATTGCTTATGCCCAATATGTTGGACTTAACCTCTTGAAAGTTAACATGGATCTCGCCATTCCTAACAAGGTGCGATTCATTCTTTCGACTACTCCATTTTGCTATGGAGTGTAAACACAAGTAAGATGTCGTCTTATGCCATTTTCACTACAATAAGTTTTGAATTCATTTGAAGTGAATTCTCCCCCATTATCCATCCTGAGAGTACCTATATTTTCTTTGACTTCATTTTGAACAAGTTGGCGAAAAATTTTAAACTTATCAAATGCTTCTAACTTGTTCTTCAAGAAGTAAACCCAAGTCATTCTACTAAAATCATCAATCAATAGTAAGAAATATTTGCAACCACCAAATGAAGTTTGTAGTGGTCCACAAACATCACTGTGAACTAGTTGTAGCCACCTGTTTGCACGCGATGAACTTGTTGGAAAACTTTCTTGACTTTGTTTGCCATAAATGCAAGATTCACATTTTGCATTTTCTCTTTTGAAAGTGGGAAGTCCTTTAACCATTCCTTGTTTCTGCAATTGAGAAAGACTCTCAAAATTTAAATGTCCATATCTTACATGCCATAGTCTTACAGGTGAAATACCTATAGTCACTGCCCATGTAAAATCAGAATGCCTTGGAATAAATATCCCTTTAATCCTTAACAGTTTTCCATCTCCATAACCTGTCATGACAGTTTTCAAACTTTGTTTGACTGAATTAATCTTGACTAAACCATCTTCCATAATCACCTTATGTCCTGCTTGGCGAATCGTGACTAAAGAGAGCAAATTTTTCTTAAAAGTTGGTACATACCATTCAGTGGAAATCATTTTTTCTCCAATGCCAGGGAGAAAAACCTTTACTGCTCCTTTTCCATAAGGAGTATGTTTTGTATCATTAGCAAGAAAAATGGAATTAAGTTGGTAATCTTGAAAATTCAAAAAAAAATCACGTCGACAAGTCATGTGCTGAGTTGCCCCGGAATCCAAGATCTAGGCATCTTCATAATCACTTCTAAGATGGGATGAAAGTTGTGATACTGGTGAGGAAGTAAAAACATATTCTGAGTTATCATCATCTTGATCATTTGCAAATTGTGTTGATTGTTGCTGAAACTTGGGAATTTTATTAAGAGATGTTCGACAATCTTCAGCATAATGATCAACTTTGATACATCTTTGACAGACAATTTGACTTAAGTCTCTTCCTCTTCCTGAAGATTGTCCTCTGCCTCTGCTTTGACTTCTATTTTGAGATTGTCCTCTACCTTGATTATTATTTCCTTGAAAATTTCCTCTTCCTTGGTTGTTTCCTCTACCTTGAAAATTACTCCTTCCTGAACTGTTGCCTCTTTTAAAGTTGTTTCCTCTAGCTTTGGCTTCGACCTTGACTTTGTGCTACTTGATTTTGATTGCCTCTACCTCTACCTTGAGAACTGTCTGCTGATGATTTACTAGTGCTGGCCTCTGTGAGGAAAACATCTTCACCAACTTTCTTCTTCTTCCCAAAATTTTTATCATGTTGAGTCAACATTTCACAAAGCTCATCAAACTTTAGTTTCTCTAATTTCCCAGTTAATTGTAGAGTCTCCAAAAAATGCGTGTAGGAAGAAGGAAGTCCAACAATTACAATTGTTACCATAAAACTATCATCTATTGCTGGAAAACTAGCATTAATGATTTCCTGCCTAATATTCTTAAGTCTTGAGATATATTCAAGTACATCACCTCCTTTAGTCAATTTTTGTTGTAACAATTTTAATTGTAGATCAAATTTCTTTGATTCAGGCTGAGTATCAAAGAGGTCTTTAAAAGTTTTCAAAGTAGACCATGCATCTGTAGCATTTTCTATATGCATAGACATTTCATCATTCACAGAAGATTTAATAAGAGCTAAGGCTTTGGCATTCTTAACTTCCCATTTTGCTAGTGTAGCTGCATCTGTGGGTTTATTCGGCTTAATATCTCCATCACATATACCCTTCCATAATTCATTGTAAATGACAGTGCTTTCGATGAGACGGTGCCATGTTTTATAAGATTTTGTGCCTTCAAGTTTGTCGGAATCAAAAAACAAATTAATCAACTTAGACATTGTAGCGTTGAAGCTTCCCACCAAGAATCAAAACAAAAATGTCAAGATGGGCAACACAACACTCAACGCACTACGAAAAAAACATGATCTATCGGGGCTTGGCCTTGACCCTCATATAGTCGTTGAAGCAGGAGAAAAATCACTGAGCTTTGAACTTGGCTCTAGTCAATTTCTCAACAATTACAAGGTAACTTTCAAAATTTGACTTTTACAACGATGCTCTGGCAAAACTTGGTAAGAAAAAAGTTACCCCCCTCCCAAAGTAAAATTACTTGGAGTTACACTTATCCCCTTTAAAAAATTACAATTAAAATCCACTTATTACTCCAAAAATTTACAAATCACCTTATTACTCCACAAACCATAAGTTCCAAAATTAGAAAATCACCAAATTTTTCCAAAAAAAATATAATATTCCTTGTCTCTCCACAAAAATTACAAACAACCGAAAAACCTTATCACTCCATTAGCGTTACAAAATTAAAAAATATTTCTTATTGCTGGCATGCTGGCTTGTTGCTGGTAGGCTGGCTCACATTGGCTTATTGCTGGCACGCTAGCTCACACTGCCTTGTTGTTGGTAGGCTAGTGCTGGTAGTTGCGCTAAACAAGCCTACGGATTTTGAAGTTGAACAAGTTTGTGGATCTTGAAGCTGTACAAGCCAAACAACAATAATGGTAGGTAATTGAAGGCTTTGGCACTTCTTGGGGTAGAGGTGTCTAGCTTATTTAGGTTTGCAAGTATAGAAACTGCTGTTGAGGTCACTTCAACACTATATTGACCACAAAACCCAACGCACAAAATTTTACTACACATAGAATTTTAACGTAGTGTTTTAGAGATTACACTCACTATAACTATGAATCAATGCAGAACAAATACGTTTCAATGCATCATATATAACTGAAAAAAATTAAAGAAGTTTCCACAGAAGCTAGCACTAGAAAAATTAAGCTCAAATCGAAGTTTTTTTTTTTTTTTTTCTCTGTAAAAGACTAAATCTATTAAGTGAAATATAGTACAAACAGGCAGAGCCAAAAAACCCGCAGACCGGAAATGATGGATTCATCAACCTCGGTCCTGGAGGAAAGATACAAACACAGAGCTATAGAAAGAGCAAGAGACCGACAGACCGGAAATGATGGGGTCATCAACCTCGGTCTCGGAGGAAAGAAACAATCTCAGAGCTACAATAGAAGATTCGAGAGCAAAGACTGACTACCAGGCTGTTACCCCAGCGGGGCAGAAACAATACCACAATGTTTTTTCCCTTTCTTTTTGTTAACTTTTGTCCAGCCATCATGGGGAGAATGGGCTAGGACAACTTGAAGACAAGAGTTCTCTATATCCGGGGACTCCTTCTCTGATTCAGAGGATGAAGTCTCATGTGGACGTTCTTGGGAGATAGCTGTGACATGGGTGAACCCCGTATTGACCGGGGGTGGAACCATCGGCTGAGGCATCTGATCTGGTTCTGACTTGCTTCCCTCCTTCTCCTTATTTGGGGAACTGGAACTTCCAGCAGGCGGAGGAGGACAGGGAGCCCAACGCTTGGGCTTGGAATGAGCGAAGAGGCCCTTTTTCGTTCTTGCTGACAGCGATGGGCAGGAGTTATGCAGGTGCCCTGTTAGGTGACAATGTCGGCATCGGAAGGCAGTGTTTTCGTACTCTATATACTGGGTCCAGACAAAGTCCTTGATCTTGAGATTGATGTATTCTGGCAATCCCTTGCTTAAATCAAGCTCCACACAAACTCTGGCGTAAGTATAGAGCCCTTGCCGCTCTCTATCGTAGTCTCCCTTTACAAAGCAACCCAAGGCATTGCCTATTTGCCTGTATACTTCTGTGCGCCATAGGTGAACTGGGAGATTTGGGAGTCTGATCCATACAGGGGCTTTAGTGATGACTGCTGAAGCTGGGTCAAAGTCTGGAAACCATGGAGTTAGGAAGAGGCCAGCTGAACCCATGAACCAAGGGCCTTCGTCTAGGGCGTTGTAGCAATCCTCGAGGTCATCGAACAACACTATAAAATAACCCTTTGCACAGAAAAAACCTTGCAACGGTCAGTCCAGGTGTCCTTGATCCAGTTATAAAGATCCTGAGAGCGCGGCCAGAGCCGATTGAATCTGCAGATGATGGCCCTTTCAGCGAATTTTTGGGAGTCGTCTGCAAGATCAGGGTAGGAGATGTCAACAGAGGGAACATCCTCTAATTTGTCCACCAAAAAAGGCTTGGGTTTGGGAGGTTCCGGGGTTGCTGGCATCTCAGGGCGGACTGCAGCTTTGTAGGAGTGTGGAGGAGCAGAAGAGGATTGCCCTGCAACTCCTCCTCTCAAACGAAGGGTGAACACTAGAGAGCTGTTGCTCTTTATGCTGTAAGAAGAGAGAGGAAGGGAATCTTCGAGTTGTTTACCTTGATAGATAAGTCTCTGAAGGGCTGAGGGGATCCCAAGCCTATGCTCCAGATTGGCTTTAAGATTCTGTACCAGATCTGTTGGATTTACCCATTGCATGACAGTTTTGCCAGAGATCTGTGCTATTTGAATCTGAAAGGGGGTAGAGGAATCAATAGAAGCTTCCTGGAGTAGCTTGGGGCCAGAATCTTTTGAGTCTTCCGCCTCTAGACGCAGGGGGTTCCGCAGGATAGAGGAAACCTTCTTCCTGAGATATATATTGCCTCCACGCGGATCTGCCTTGAGAAGATCTGTGGATCCTTTGTAGAAAAGCTGCGTCAGGGTGAAAGAGGACCAGATCTGCACAGTCGAGAGCAGACCAATCCATGAATATTGAGCCTGTGCTTGGATATGGACTAGATCGCAGGGATCTGAGCCAAAACTGCAATGATTCTTTTGCATGTCAGAGACTGTGCACCCTCTTCTCAGTCGCTGCCTAATCTTTCTGATCTGTTGCCTGGGAGCTATATAATCTTGGATCTTGCTCCAAACGGTTAGATCCGGCCAAGATCTACAATGTTTGGCTCTCAGATCTGGTAGATCCGACCCAGATCGGCCAAGAATGGGCCTTACGGTTTTAAGGTGGGTCGGATCTGTGACTCTCAGCCCTTCACCCTTGCATGCAGAGCTCGTGAGTTTGAATAGACCCCCAAAGTAAGCCTCAACGGCCTCCTGCAACACAAAAACAGCATGACTCTGGAAACGCAGATCCGGCTTGAAATCCTGCGCATTTCCCCGAACCAATCTCTGGAAAGGCAGCTTTCGGATAAGACGCACAAAACTTTTCTGGTATTTTCGAGTTTCACTGGGCGCAACAGTAGCGGGACGATGTGTGTGTGGCTTCTTCACACCGCCGGTGGTCGGGGCAGACTTGCGTGCAGCTTTGTTGGCGAGCTGCTTCCTAGGTGCCTTTCCTCCCGAGGACTTACGAGCTATCTGCCTGGAACGAGCCATGGAGCCCTAATTTTCTCTCTCCAAGCTCAAATCGAAGTTGAAATCCAAGGTAAGGAAAATTGATTGAAACAAATTGATTTAAGCACATCACCATTCTTCACTTTTAATGTGCATTCTGAAATTCCTGTAGTGGGTTTCTCGGCTCATTTGGCATGTACCAATATGCATCGATAACCTTAACATCGGATGTGATTACCAACGAGATTCCAACGCAGCATCACCAGCGTAGACCTCCATATTAAAGCTAGTTGAGCATTGTATAATTCTTTGTAAACATAACTGCAAAACCATGCTGCGCAGGTGGTTTTTTATAGTGGCTACCCTTAAACGTTTCATGCAGAGTGCTTATCTACTCAAAACAAAAATAAACACATTGCAAATGGTATTATGTTGTTGCAAACAATAACAGAAGCGCCAAGTTCTGTAACGCTGTATAATTTACCGAAAGCTCAAGAGGGCTGGTAGAAAAAGGAATACGGGAAGATCGAATCTGGATGCACCAATAAAGATGATGTGCATATTACATGCATTAGTTGGCATATCAATTAGATGCTCTTTTCTGCAAGATTATCAATCAGATGTTCGTTTTTGCAAGATGGAGATCTGGCCAAACGGTTGCCAAATTTTATATTCATATGTCTCAGAAGTCGTGGCAGCATAGATTCAGCGTTAAAATTATTGCCTTCTCATTATTTAAATAAATAAATGCCATGAAATAATTCAAACAAATCAAAACTTCAGTTCCAAGAACCCACGTAAGATTTTAAATCCTCCATCGCCAGGCTAGAAATCGTAGTACAAAACTTTTATTTCTTCCGAAGGGGCTGTTCAATCATTAATAAAATTTCTATTTCTTTTAAACAAAGAAAAAAGAAATGGACAAATGCCATACCAATCATTTGTTGATCAATTCAATGGAGTTTTCCACAAACTTGTAGAGCTGGAATCTCCTCTTCACATCCACTACAACATTATTGGAGCTCTAATACAACAATAATGGCAGAAGTGTCCTTAGACGCGTAATTTTATTAATCAGAAAAAAATAATTACATAATTTGATTTTGCAAGAGTTTACACCCGAAGATCGAAACACTCTTGCAATGAGCTATTTATAAGCTCCATGTCCTAAATACCTCTAATTATGGATCACTTATTAAATAACAAGTGTCCATTTACAATAAATGTTATTCAAACGAACTAGCTAACAAATCTCCTAAAATAGAGCCTAAGATACGACACATTTGGAGAGTCATATCTAGTTACAACAATATATTAATTATAAATAATTAAACATTCTAGAATAATAATTATTAATTTAATATCTTAAATTAATAATTATTTTATTGTAATTTTATAACCTATGACAAGATTGTATTTTTGGATCATCTAACAGAATGGGGAAGCAGTGAAATTCTGATGAAGGTCTGGTAGGAATGTTTATTTTGATAATTTTAAAGAGATGTGTCTGAATATCTAAAGAACAACAAGGGATTGAAATTTCAAAGGAGAAGATGTTTTCCTTTCAGGAAAATGAAATTTCCATGTAAGTTGATTGAATGATTGGTTTGATTTAAAAGGTAAATTGAAATGAAAGGTTTAGAAGTTAAAGTTAAATACAAGAGTGGTTTGCTATGGCATTGAAGTCATTTAAATGATTTGAAGAATTTTTTGAAAACTGAGAATGATTGAGGATTACTTAAGGAATTGTTGAAGACAATGATATCGATAGATAAAGGAACAGTTAGACTAAAGTTTGGATTCAATAGATCTGAAAAGAGATTCATTACAAGGAATGAATTTTGGAATTTGTAGAAGCAAGACATGATTTTCTTATAAATAGGTTATCAGAAGGAATTGATAGTGTTTGCCATGAATTGGTAAAAATAATTGAAATTCAGATCTAATCCTAATTGATCTTGAAAGATGAAGAGTCCATTATGAAAAGTAAAATGGGAAATAGTTGTTGCATGTATGAAGGCTTTTGAACGGAAATTTTAAATGAAATAGTGAACAGATGAATCTTTTGGAAAATATTTAACTCATGGAATGGGAATTAGTTTTAAGACATATTTGAAGGAAAAGTTGTAGGTTTAAAAGGTTACTTTGATGTATCTTGGGATAAGATTGTGCAGGTCAGTGAAAGCAGTGGAATTGTTGAAAGCTAGAATGAATTGTACCAGCACCATAGCATATGAGCTATGTTAAAGAAGATAGAGCAAGAAGAACTCTTAGATGAGTAAAGGTGACAGTACCCAATAGTAAATAAAATTACTAGAAGGAAGTGAGTAATTGAAGAAGAAGAGCCTAAAGCAAGGAGTGTTCGAGAGAAGATGAGAACAACTTCCAACTGTGGTTGGTAGATGTTATTGAGGCAGCTCCACAATTGTGATTGTGGATAGGAGATAACAATTCCAGCAAGAGGAGTGCTGGGTAGAATTGCTAGTCAGTGAAAGATTCGAGGAAAGAACCAATAGATGCCAAAAGGTTGAACTCAGAAGAGTTTGGAGAGGCATGAAGGAAACATGTTACCGATGAAAAAGCCTAGTTGCAACTCACTAGTGAACAAGGAAAGTTCACCAAAGGAAGAAATGGAACTGACTATTGTTAGTCATGATAGGGGTACAAAGGAAAGTCATAGATAGAGGAAAAAGAGTGTTGAAGCAGTTGGAATCAAAGGAATGAGTAAAGAAGAAAGGAACATAGAGTTGGCTGAGATGAAGGTAGAACTCAATCATTTGAAGAAGCTGGTATTGAAAGGAATTAGAGAAAAATGGAAAAAAGGATTTTATGTGGGAAAAAGAGTTAAATGGCCTGTAAGATAATTGTTTGCTGAGAAATTAATACTTCAAACAGTTGAGAATGAGAGGAATGTTCTGGTAGCATCCTCACAGACAAGAGAACCTCATATTTTTGGGACTAATTATTTCTGTGAATGTAAAATTGTAGGTATGCAGCCTAATGAATTTGAACCTGTGTATGAAGGTGAAAGAGGTAGAGGCAAGAAAACCACAAAAGCAGATGCATAAAGACTTTCAAGACTTCAATTGGTGGAGGAAATTAAAAGGTATGGCTGAATGGTTGTGTCTTCTCTTAGTGAAAACTTATTGGATCGTGTTAGAAGGAATTTTAGCAGGGATATAAGACCAAGGGGAAATGGAAAAAGGAAAGGAAATAAATGCATTACAGATTTGTTAAGTGAAGAGAAGAAAAGCTGACACAGAGAACTTAGCTGAAGAAGTTAAGTCAAGGAAATATTTTGAATATGAAAGTCTTATCATAGAAGAGGAGGAGACATTGTTGTCTTATTTGGATAGATTGACTGTTGGGAAAAATTGTGTAGAACAGAAAGGTATTCTACAAGCCCATGATGAAGTTGCCAAGCATAGTCAAGAAGTTGTAGACCCAGAAGTTTCCTTTGATGAGGAAGAAATCAGAGATGTTCAGGAAGAATTTCTCAATAACTTAGTGAACTATTAGAATAGTTCAGAGAAGCATGAGGAGCTGATCACTTCGGCTTCAAATGAAGAGCCTTGTACTTTTGAAACTGACATCAGGTTTAATAGGTAATGAATGACAATTGGACAATGTGCTTATGCATGTTCATGAAGAAGTGAGATTACTGGAAAAAATGGTTGAAACAGAAAGATATTTTGAGCATGTATTTAATAATTTTGAGAATGATGGTATTGCCAGGGAAATTGTCATGATTAAAGAAGCTGAAGGTAAGCAAATGAAAGTCTGTGATGATAATGAGAATGAAACATATTTAGTAGATAATCAAAATGAAGGTATTATGGAAATTGTGAAGGAATATATGATGATGTTGACAGATGCAGAAGTTCAGGAATTCTGTGATTTTAAAGTGGATTATTTTTATGAATCTGTAAACCATGAAGAAGCTTTAGAAAACCAAAATTTTGTTTCTGATGTAAGAGAATATGAAACAGCATCATTTTTTTGGAATAGTATAATTATAGAAGATGAAAGGGTACTTCACAATGATATGCTCCAAGAAATCCTAGATATTGAATTGTTGAATGATAGTCTTGTGTTAGAACAAGGAACACTGTATAGTGCGGAGGAAAGTATGGAAATGAAAATTGATGACAATTTCATAACTTATGCAGAAGGACAATATAAAGATTTGATGCCAGAATTACCTATGAATATTGTAAACCATAGTTATTTTGAATTTATAATTGTCATGAAAATTATGTTTTATACAGGAAGGAGGAGTCATATGCAAATCACATGCTTATTGAATATGAAGGAATTTTTATTTTTTTGGGAAGGTTATTAGATGAACTTAATAACATAGAGGAAGGATTATCTTTAATGATAATGGAAGGGAAGCTATAGAGTACAAACAACAATTTGTAAATGACAAAGGAAAAGAAGATTTGCACATAAATTTTATAATTTATATGGTAAGGGAGAATGTACAGCAAGCAAATGTTAGTGGAGTTCAGTTAAGAACAAATTGTAAAGATGAAGTTGAGAAATTGTGGAAGATGAAGTCAGTGAAGAAGAGGGACAACGAGAAAGAGAAATTAACAAAAGAAATTTGTATCAACAAGGAAAGAGGACAACAACAAAATAAGATTTGGAATCCTAGAAGAACAGAAGAGATAGTGGTAGAAAAATTGAATTAGCAGCATGATGAAAGTGATGACCAGTTACAAAGTAAAGTTTGGGATACTGGATGATCAACAGAATAAACACATGACCAGTAGGTCATGAAAACTTTCAATTTTGGGAGTTTGATTCAGGAGCATTCAGGCCTAGTCAACAATGTGATGGCATGATCACATGTTGAGACTAACAAAGGGTTGGAAGACAATAGTTTAGTTAATTTTATTTATTTAAATGTACGAGAGTGTTTATTTATTGTAAAATATGAGAAAAAGGGTATAGTGGCTAATTGATCCTCCCTGTGTGGAGATCAGGCCAAACAAATAGATTTATTTGGTTTGAATAGGATATGAGGGATTTGAAAGCTTAATTTAGCATTCATTTAGAAAAGAGTGGAGTTGAAGAGATTTGTAAGGAGAGAGTGAGAGATTTCTAGATCTAAACTAGAATTGGTTCATGAATCCACTTTCATATCAACTGTGATCTTTTTGTATAATTCAGGAGTTATCAAGAGAGAAGCTAAAAGATTAGGGGTGTGATTCTAAGCCTACAGGAAAATTGTAATCAGACACCATTTACATGAGAAGATTAGGCCAAGATAGAGAAATTGTATAACTAGGTGTTTATATATATATAGTCATTGGTTCTAAACTGTATAAGTGTGAAATTCATGTATTGAATGTTAAAGTTATGTAGGGATCAGAGTATTCTGTATAATACATGTGTGTAGGCAGAGTCCAGGTGAAACACAGAGGAGAATAATAGAGAGGAAAGAGATGGATCGTTGAATCCATTTGAAGAACCAAGTAATGTTTTGGAGGGACATTTATTAAAGAACTTGCAGAGTTAATCTCAAGAGGGAGTCGCATTGCATAATGGTGGAAGGACAAGGAAACCTAAAATAAACCAAACCATAGAGAAATCATTGAAGAGTTGTGTAAAAACCAAGTGAAGAGAAGTGAAGCGCTAATGCTCATCAACCGTTGGATCTTTATGATCAACAGTGACGATTAGACCACAAAAGCAGAGCCACTGTGTTGTGATCGTTGATCAAAGGAGATCTACGGTCATCGGGTAGTGAATATGCACATGCATTAACCAGAAGAGCGGTTTCCAAAAGGTGGTATATGTATTATCGGGTGGCCTCAAAAGCCATAAGTGATTTCCAGAAAACGGACCCGTTGAGGTTATGAGCTAAGATTTAATTAAATAAATCTGGAGGTGATCAGACCATCTATCGAATGGATGATCGGACGGATATCAGGCGTGAACAAGTGAGGAGGTTAATTCGGATTTTGGACCTGATGGGGTTTTATATAAAAAAGTTTAACCATTGTTAATGTCCGACCATCCAGACCATTTGTTGGTTGCTAGATCAAACAGTGATCTCGCAGGAATGTACGCTCGAGTTAATGGTTAATCAGACTCGATAAGTTATCAATGCAAGTTTAATTCTATTTGAAGTCTAGTTTTATGCATCCAAGTGGGACCAATGCTCATTGGTCGGGTCTCATTATATTCTGTTGTTTGTTGATTGATTGGAGATTGGAGATAACGAAGGACAACAAAGCACAACGGAAAGCAAGAGACGGACCCGATGATCTATAGATGTGGTGTAATTGTTTTTTGGATCCGCTTATGTGTTCGGTGGGGTTCTCCTCCATTCCTGTGTATTCTGACATAAAGTGTTGTGTCCTGGTTTATTAAGGCTAGAGCAATAATGAGCGCTTCCAAGGCAAATGTTGGCCTTAGCTCATAGGTCCACATGGGATTTATGAAGGGATGTTAGTCATCTGGCATCAAACCCTGTCAATCGTCATTCCTCATGGGTCCATTTCTCTCTGGGGGAATCTACCATGGAGGCAAAAATCCTTTCTCCAATCACTCTGGTCCACATCATTTATATGTCAAAGCAAACCCTTACCAGAATGAACAACTGTCACATCATAATCCTTATATGGGGGGACCCCAAGGTTGTTTGGGTAGTTCTCCTACCTATGACCCATTCATTCAACTTTATAATCCATTTATATCTTCTCTTGATTTCTCTAATTTGGCTAAGTTGAGCAACGAGCCCATTTAACATGACCTCTAGTGGTCATCTATGCCCACAAAAGTTCCTTCCAATATTCCAAAATTTGAAGGAAAGTGTGTGGAGAATCCATCCACTCATATCACAACATATCACCTATGGTGTTCATCGAACTCTTTAGTGGGAAATTCAATTAAGTTACACATGTTCCAACGTACTTTAATTAGGGATGCTACTAAATTGTATATAGAATTAGACACAACATCCTACAATGGTTTTCATCTTTAGCTTAAACCTTTTTGACACACTTTAAGTTGCCTACAAGGTATGATATCGATTCCGATCTCTTGTCCAAATTCAAACAAGATGATGCCACCTTGATATCTGATCATATTCACGAGTGGCACCATTGCAAAATATTGGTTATAACCAAGCTTCCTGACGAGATATTTCACAAATGGTTTATTTGGTCCTTAAGGACTAAAATTTCCAATGATGTGTCCATGTTTAGAGCTATCACATGAGGAGTAAGATATTTTAGATGCCCAAAAACTAGATTTGATTTATTCACAGTTTACTATGGATTATGAAGTACTTCCCAATGCTCCTAGGCCTTCCATTGACCCAACGAAACCTACTCCTAGCTCACACAATGTTGGAATGATTGGGTTCATTTCTGATTTTGTGAGCCACCTTTCTTCTCATCTTGGGAAATTGGTTGTTACATTGCAAGCCCCAACAAGCGCATATGGATCTACAAAATAACTTCCTTCTAAGAAGTCCATTGATGTGCTTAGAGTGAAGTCCACGACACCTAAAAACAACCAGCAAACTGGTGGTAAAAATAACAAGAAATATAAAAAAAAATCAAACTACTTAGGAATCTTGACCAAACACACCTAATCACTGAGGGGGAACATCATAGCATCGTCATAAGATTAAGTTCCCTTATGGATAAAAAAAATAAGAATTGTTTTAGGGTCAATGTTTCAAACCTACCAATGAGGTTCATCATCAATACCAAGATGAAATAAACTAATCTACCGTTATGATTAAATAGTAAAGGGACACATCAAGATCCAAAACTAGTGTTTTTGAAGATCAAGCCCAAGCTCGCTATGCCATGTCTTCCTTGGAGGTTTTGCAAAGATTCCCCTAGTAACACAAAGCCTTTTGGTCTATGACCGATGGAGTGGACCCCTCAAATTCAAATATTATCATCTTTAATTTTTGACAAGGCTACCAATCGACTTTCCCACCAGATCGCCTTTCAAATTATTGTGCATGTATTTCATAATAATATTCATCATAGTTTGGTGCATGGAGGCTCTTCCACTTGTGTCATTTCAGCATCATTTTGGAAGAGTCTAGGATCTCCAATGCTCGCCAATTCTAATACCACTCTTCAAGCATTTGATGAACATAATTTTGTCCCCAATGGGGTTCTTCCTAATTTTTCCATAGATTTAGGTGGTAAAATTGGCTATGTTGTTGTTGAAGTCATCGAAACTCCTTTGTATAATATCGTATTCCTTGGACATAGTTGGTTTTATGTGATGACCGCGATTGTGTCTTTGTTGTTTTGTGTTCATTGCTTTCCCCATGAAGTCAATATAGTCATGATAGATCAACTAGACTATTGTGTGTCATTAACCTTGCTTAACACTATAGGGACTTCAATCCAACTTATTGAAAATCACCCTGGTCAATATGAGAGTGTTGGTGCAGGGTTATTTAAAATCTCATCTCTTATTGGGGTATTTTCTCAATTAGCATCACCTTACATTCCTTCCTCCTATTCTAAATATCCTATGTATATGATATCTTCCAAATCCCATGGACCCGATAGACCTCCCGATCCTTTCATGGTGTCTCCTAATATTATGGAGTTTGATGAAGCTAATGAGCATCCTCAGCCACCTTTAGTGTGACATATTACCTCTTCGACAATCCCGTAAGTACCTCCTAATGCATGTCAGAAAATCCATCATAAATTTGGATATAATGAGGTTCCTTTTCCCACATGGTTCATCAATATACCTATTCCACATGACTCCATCGATGAAACCCCCCTAAGCCATGACTAGTCAACTTGGAGGTAATGGATCTACCCATTGATACCTTCTTGCCTCTAGTCCTCTTGATGTGGAACAAATAGATGTTAGAAACACAAATATCAGAATGATTTAGGGGTCACAACCTCAAACTTCCATGAAAGTGTCACCAATGGACTGAGTCATGTATTGCGATTCTACTACCAATCTTACCAACAAATTACCCAGTTCCTTTTCATATATTGACAAGCATCTTGTACCTCCTTTATGTCTCAATCCCACCTTATTTCCTCAGGTTAGATTTGATAGCAAAAATAAGTTAGAATGTACTTCGCATGGTCAAACTTTCTAGATTGGAAAGTTTGACTTCCTTTCGCATGGCCCCACCTTGTAGGCCATATGGTCCCCTTACCCTTCATGACTTCGTGTATAAAAACCCTTGGCTTGTGCTCAAGTGTGGGAAAACATTATCATGACGTACTGGATTGTGTTGCACTTGTACATATTTTACATAAGAGTGTGATGCTTTATCTCCTTTTGGTTTGGTGTGTGATGAATTGTTTTTCATGCCTTATTTATGTCAAAACTCAAAAAAAAAAACTATAAGATAAAAAAATATGCTATTGCTTTTGTCTCATCCATATTTGTCTCTTTCATTATGTTATTTAACCATGGGTCTAGTTTTTTCGGATGGTTTTTACAAGATAGGGTGGCATTTATATTGCAACATCCATTGGACCTTAGGTGCATTTCTCTTGAACCTAACATATAGAGTTAGGCCATATATCACCATCGCTGATGCATTTTGACCATCAATGCCACATTTATGCCTTAGATCTGACCCTAACAAGTTGCAACTTTATCCTTCTCTTCTCTATGCACGTCGTAGCATGGCGATAGAGCTTACATAATCATAGATAACCTATCTAACACCCTTTTTCTGTATTGGTGTCCATGCAATAAATTTTACTCTCTTTTAGGAATCACTCCTTTTGACCCACCATCACTTAGAATCATAGCCTCATGTCCTCTTCTTCATCATATTTCTTTCCATACCGCAAGAGGATTCCACATCTTATCCTTTGTTATTGCCACTTTTTATCAATGTGCTTTTGTACTATGAGCCTTAGTTTCTTCATTTCATCATCATCATTTGCTTGGGCTATCATCCATTTTCACTTTGTGTTTTACACTTTCTTAGAGGAACTACTACAATGAATGGTATTATTAGCCAACCACTTGTCGTCATTATGTCATGAGCAATTCCATCATTAGGAAAACCCATTTCTATCCTATATACCACTCATTCCTCGAGGACGAGTTTCATTTAATCTCTTTTAAGACTCCTTAAAATAGAAAATATTTCCAAATGAACTTGTCTCCTTCATGTTTGTTAAAGTACTTTGAAGGTTTGTCTACCTAGTATAAGTTTAACCCTTTTTCGGATGGGATAGATTAGCTACAAAAAAGAAATACTCTAGTCTACTATGGCTAAAAGGTTCTCCCTTGTATACTTTTATCTCTTCTTCAGGCTTGGCGGACCAAACTTACGGAAAAGGAACCTAAAAAGAGAAGGGAGGGAACACTTATTTCCATTATTCAACAAACAAAAACATCCTTTACATCACCCTTGAACACATCACATGTATGTTCCATTATCTCACAATTGGGTTTTACCTTGCCTTGCAACCATACCATACATATGAGTTTGTCTACTCCTCTAATTGGCTACTCTTCTAGTCATATGGAGTGTGCTTGAATGCCTCTTGCATTGTTGCTAGATATCACGTGGTTCTCATTAGTCATGATGCCAAGTCAGCCTTGTGTCATGCTACTATCTTTTCAAGGGAAGTCTCAGCATGTGTGGGCCATCTGCAGTAGCCTGTTGACCTTTTTGAGTGGACCATTCCTATGTATGTTGTACTTCATTGCTTCATGACTTCATCCATTACATCATCTTGGTCTATTACATGTTGATTGATGGGGGATACATCAAGGCCCTTCTTCAACAAATCTTCTTCTATCATCTTCAACTCATTATCCAGGAGGCTTTATCTAGGAACTAGTAGTATCTTGGAGCTTACATACCTTAGTGGCAGACTTCCTCACTATTGACAATGGGTCTTAATAATTGGTTCCTGATTGGTTGATTTCATTGCTGTTCGATGTCAACTCATTTATTAAGACTTAGTGGATTGTACTAGGTACCTTGGGGTCCATTTTCCTCATTGGTGGATTCCCTTGTGCTTGTTGCTGGTTTACCTCATTGGCTAGTAATTAGGTAGTTTTTACCATGTTCAACTTCAACTCATCTATTCACATGATGTAGATTTGTACCATTGGGGTTATATCGAAAACCCTGTTCTAGGGACATCTCACTCTTATATGGAATCCTTCCCATTTTGTTTTGGAGTTATGTATCATTTATGTACTTTGGAGCTACTTGAGACGCTTCTCTATTTGTCATGTTTCCATAGTCTTATTGATGTATACTATGACATAGATCCACATTGTATTTTCTAGTGGATATGCTCTATATTTTAAGCCACATGGATCCATTGTGTATTATTCATGGCCATGTATAGCATTTCACCTCATATATCCAAATTTTATGTGTGGTGTCCATGTTGAGTATCTCTTTATGACTGAGCATGGGTATGCCTGACTCGGGGATGTTATCAACATAGATGAGACTTCCGCACTTGAGTTCATCCATTCCGGCTTTGTAGTCTTGGCTACCTCCTCTAATTATGAGCTTTGAGTATTATTGTAATGCATTTCAGCCATCAATTTCTCTTCTAATCTCACACATTAAGGGGCATATGTTATAACCCTATTTTCCACTCCATTATAGTGAGAGAAACCCAATATCAACTTACCTCCATTATTTGGATAAAGCATCCCTTTTTACCTTTTCTTTTACTTATGTGAGATTTATCCCATGGTAAAAGGGTGGAATTAAATGATTGGGTTATTTCTCATAGTTATTTTTCCAAAATATTTTAATTATGAGATAAGAATTATTTCATAATTGAGATAATTGAGAAAAATATCATAATTCTGAAAAAGGTTTCTAGAGTTTGTAATTCCCAAGGATATAAAATTAACCAACTTGTGTATGAGTTAGCTAGGGGTCCATTGTTGTAGAACTTTCCTAACTTCTTAAGCCCCTAGGTGTCTATATGCATTCTCTTGGAGTATAGAATGAGACTATATAATCTCACAAAGAGGAAAGGCGGTTAGAGATTGAGTATCCAAACTATAGCACAGAAATGTTGTTGTATTGGGAGAGGAGAACATGATATAATATTGAGAAGAGGATCTCCTTTGTTGGAAGATATAAATTTGTTTTACTTTCATTTTGGATTAATAGATACATTTTCATTTTCTATATCCATGTTTTTAATATGTTTATGCTTGCATATGTTGGTTTTAATTTGATAGGCCCTCTACAGAAAGACCATTGTTTGCTTGTTCGGTAGTGTTGTGTGTAGGGTATTATTTTATTGCAAGTGGAATGACATCTTAAAATGTAAGTGTGCTTCCTCTGCATCAGACCCAAGAGACTTCACCAATCTATGAGGATACTAGGTTTTAGATTTTGATCTCCATCTTATCATGTGAAAGTGTTGAATGTATTTGTTTGTATAACAAAGTATAGGGGTTTAAATCTTTGATATTTTTTATGTTCACACAAAAATATAGGAAAATATTTCTTTGGTATACTAATTTAAAAGTAATCATATTGCTTTGGTTAAATTTTCTTGTAAAAAAGAGTAACTCATGCCATTAAGGAGAGAGTGTAACAAATTCCAATTACAAAGCGGCAGACATACCTTTGTAACTTATACGTTTAAGGAGAAAGTGTAACATATGGAATAAAGGGTGTGTATGAAGAATATTTTATGACAATAATGAGTGTAAGAGAGTGTAAGAGTATTGCAATGAATCCATTAAGAGAGAGAGAGAGAGACTAGCATAGTACCATGTGATTCATCAAGGAGAGAGGAGAATAAAATGATTGAGAGGGAAAGGTGTCTAGAAATTCGTTTTAATAATAATATCATAGTATCATTAGGATAATAATAATAAAGGTAATTATAATATTTATGATTAAGTCAAAATTGAATAATTAATATTGATTAATGATAAGTTAAGCGATCTTTGATCAACTATACTTGATTAACAATTGATAGAAGGTGATTTACTATTTTTGAAATGTCATTCTTGAGATGCTAGACATGAATTTCTAATTTTAGAAAGTCACTCTAGAAATTTCAGAAACGAAATTTTATTTAAGGAAACTCATCCTTGAGCTACTAATTTTGAACATTTTTTCACCTAGGTCTTCTCATTCTTTACATAAAAAATTGGTTAGAAGGCTGATAATTTATTCTTCATAGCCTAGGTTGTCTAAATGATAGATTCACCTTATCATTTTCTACCTTGTGACCATAATTAGTACAAGTAAAAAAATATCCTAGAAAGATGTACTCATACTTAGGAGAAAAATGATTTTTGAAGATTTCCTGAGCTGCTCTTTCAGATATTCAAGCTTGTCTTAGACCTAAACCTCTCTATATATGAATTTGATTTTCCTCTCCTTCATTTTTAGACTTTTGCTAAGTAAAATTGCTCCTTTTATTTTACAACTACTCATTTTTGTATTCCTTCAAATTGGAATGTGTGCTCCCTTTTTCTCTATCTTGTCGTGTTGGGTTAGCTTTGTTCATATATTGAACACATGTAATGTGTTTCTTTCCCTTTGTCATATTCTTAGGTTGAATTGGCCTCAAATACAATACCTACACTATTATTCGAGACTCTTTGTGCTTTAATATGTTCATTTAAACTTGTGATCCATTTTCCAATCTTTTCATTAAACCTTAGTTGGGTTTTAGTTTTTTTAAGCTCTTTCCTTAGAGAAATAATTTATGCTTAAATCATTTTGCATGCTTTATTATTTTTATTATCTTCTTTCATTTTTCATTTTGTAGGAGCATGGGTTCTATCGCTTCAACTTTGTCTTTGGTAAATGATAACTTTTGTGTTTTAATCTTCTTTCATAGCCTTTGATTTTCCTCAAGAGCACTAATCATTGGCTCCTTCTAATTCAACTTCACTTGCTTCTCAATCAAAGTCAATAGCTTCTACTTACATATTTTTTATGGCCATGAGTATAAATTATTTTGAGCTTTCATAGGTTTTGTCGTCATATGAAGATTGTATGTCTTCACTTTCAATGGTGCTAGAGTATTTGGTGAGATTTTCTTCTTAGACTTATTTTGTCCTTTTACACCTTTCTAAACTTCTATTTTGGGTCATATTCATTCTTCTTCTTTTCAAGACACTTAGAACCATAATTACCTACTTTACCATAGTTAAAGAACTTGAAAGATAGCATACCTATGTACTTTCCGAAGCCTCACTTGCGGTTTCTCATGAACTTATCTTCCTCTCCATTTAATTCACAACATGAATCATTATGTTCTTCCTTGGGATTCTTGTATGCTTTAAAGGTTGATTCCTTTGTTGTATATTTTCCATTAGAAATCCTCACCTTATCAGCAGTAAGAGTGCCAAGTAGTTGATCCAAAGTGAAAGATTTGAGATTTTTCATTTCCTCAATTGTTGAAAATTTAGGATTTAATCTCTCGGGGAGAGATCTCAACACATTTTCAACTAATACTAGCTCTTTTAGCTCTTCATCATGACCTATTATTGTATTCACAACTTCACCAACTCTAAGAAAGTATTTATCAATGTCTTCATCATCATGCATCTTCAAAGACCCAAATTGCATTCTAAAACCTTGAAGTTTTTCTTGTTTTACTGCTATCACCTTCATAACAACTTCTCATCTTTTCCCACATTTCCTTTATAGTAGTGCAATACATGAGCTTGACTAAACATGATTCAGGTACGCCAACAAGTAAAGCATTCAAATATTTTGAATTGCATGTAAATTGCATCTTGTGATCTCTAGTAATCATGGCTAGAGGCTTTTTATATTCTTCTTCCACTATGTCCCATACATCAACACCAAAATATTGGATATAGGTTTTCATCCTTACTTTCCAAAACACATAGTTTGTTCCATTGAGCATAGATGCCCTATTGGTGAATCCTCCTTCCTAGTTTCCATAGTACCTAACCTTTCTTCTAGATATTAAATTGATCTATAAATAATCAATCTCTGACACTAATTGTTAGAAACTTGGATGATACTAAGAGGGGGGTGAATCAGTATTATGATACTTTTAAAACTTTCTGTCACAAAGTAAACAAAACTTGAACACCAAAAAACACTTCAGAGATAATACATATAAGCATCACGAGAATGAACACAAGAAGCACATATTAAAAACATAGATTCTTCAATAATTTTCTTCAATTACTTTCACAAAGGAAAGATTCAACTTGGTTTTACAAAGTTCTTTGGCTCCAATAGGAAGGAAGCGACTACTCTCTAATTTATCAGCTACTACTGAAAGGAGTTACTACTATAATTTATCAACTACCATTGAAAAGAGATACTACCCCTGATTTATCAACTGCTACTAAAAGGAGCTATTGCCCATGATTTATAAACTACCACTAAAAGGAGTTACTAGCCATAATTTATTAGCTACCACTGAAAGGAGTTCCAACCCTTCATTCTTTACCATCCACTACTGGAAGGAGTTGCAACCGATGATTTCCAATATGCTACTTACTCGAACTCGTTGATTCATCTTCCATTCCATTTTCAATCTCAAATCAAGAAGGTCACTCTCATTTATAAAAAAAAAAAAATGCCTCCTTAATGACACACAATAATCACAAAAAAATCACCTTCAATAATATCTGATCACAGATCAACTCACCAAACACACCAATAGAAGAAGCAACAACATCACCAAACTTCTTTCTAATCCAATTCTGCTTATAAAAACTTAGAGCTGATAATCTTAGATGTATAAATTTATTTAAGTCAACTCTATGTAACGTGTTCACATTGCCTTAATTATTTGCAAAAAGAAGCTGTAAAAAATCACCTCTCTACAAAAAATAAGATGTAAAATTTGAATGGACTAAGATTATGGTGGGGCCTTCCAAAATTTGAAGCCAATTTTGAAAAGTGTGCTAAACTAATAAATATATGATCTAAGCGAAAAATTTACTATGTGCACTAATGCATGCAAGAAAGGGCTTGGTGGAGCTCTCATGAAAATTGACATGTAGTATGCCTTAAGTCTAGAAAAATAAAAGATCATGAGAAGAACTAATATATTCATGATTTGGATTTGGTATCCATAGTTGATGCTCTTAATATGTGGAGGCATCACCTCATGGATAAGATCTTTAAACTTAAAATAAACCATATTGTTCTAAGTAATTTGTTTGGACAAACTACTTTAAATGCAACGAAATCGAGTGGATAGAATCTCTAGTTGAATATGACTTTTAAATCATACACATAAGAGGGAAGGAGAATGAGGTGGTGGATCCACTCAGTAGAAGAATTCGTGAAGTACATGTTATAACTATTAGCATAAGCAAGTCAAATAAAAAAAAATAGAATCCCAAAGGTTCAGAATAAAGATTAAAAAATATGTACAAATTAAAGACAACCTTCAGAAAAATAATTTACAGCCTAAGTACAAGGAATATGAGTAGAATGGGAATGGAGCTTTCATGTAGAAAATGAAAATTTACATACAAAATTCATAGAAGATGGAAATGGTAGTCATTAATGAGATGCACAATAGAACCTTTACTGGAAATATTGGGTAGCGAAAGACTATATCAATAGTAAAAGATAAATACTTTTGGCCAATTGTAAAGAGGGAAATGGTTGATTATATAGCGAGGTGTTTGGAGTGTCAAAAAGTTAAGTGTGAACATAGGAATCTAATGGGACTACTTTAGCCTCTACCCATTCCCGTGTGGAAATGGGAGGTTATTTAAATTGACTTCATTACCAAACTATATAACACTATGAGGAAACATGGTTCCTGCATCATGATAATGGATAAGATTAAAAATAAGGCATGCTTTATTCGAATGAAGTCAACGCAAAAGGAAGCCAACATTGAAAATATATTCATGAAGGAAAATTTGGACTAAATGGAATACCTAAAGGAGTCATTTCAGACAAGGATCTAAAGTCCACTTCATACATTTGGAAGGGTTTGATTGAAGGATTTGGGACTAGTTTAAGTTCACTTCATAGTTTTTCTTGATTTATGTTGCTATCACCTTCATAGTAACTGCATATATTTTTCCACATTTCTTTTATAGTAGTGCAATACATGACCTTGAATAGATGTGATTCAGGTAAGCCAAAAAGTAGAGCATTCAAATCTTTTGCATTGCATGTAAATTCCATCTTGTGATCTCTAGTAATCATGGCTAGAGGCTTTTTATATTCTTCTTCCACAATGTCCCATACATCAACATGAAAATATTAGCTATCGGTTTTTATTCTTACTTTCCAAAACACATAGTTTGTTCCATTAAACATATATGCCCTATTGGTGAATCCTCCTTTGTAGTTTTCCATAGTACCCGATCTTTCTTCCAGATATTAGATTGATCTATAAATAACCAAACTCTGATATCAATTGTTAGAAACATGGATGATACTAAAAGGTGGGTTGAATCAGTATTAATATAATTTTAAAACTTTCTTTCACAAAGTAAAGAAAACTTGAACACCAAAAAACACTTCAGAGACGATACATATAATCGTCAGAAGAATCAACACGAGAAGCACATATTAAAAATATAGATTCTTCAATATTTTTCTTCAATTACTTTCACAAAGGAAAGATTAACCTTGGTTTTACAAACTCTTTTGGCTCCAACAAGAAGGAATATACTGCTCTCTAATTTATCAACTACTACTATAAGGAGCTACTACTTATAATTTATCAACTACCATTGAAAGGAGATACCACCCCTGATTTATCAACTGCATCTAATAGGAGCTATTGCCCATTATTTATAAACTACCACTAAAATAAGTTACTACCCCTAATTTATTAGCTACTACTGAAAGGATTTCCAACACTTCATTGTTTACCATCCACTACTAGAAGGAGTTGCAACCTATGATTTCCAAGATGCCACTTACTTGAACTCCTCAATTCATCGTCCATTCCATTTTCAAACTCAAATCATGAAGGTCACTCTCATTTATAAAAAAAATAAATCTCTCCTTAATCACACACCCTAATCACAAAAAAAACACCTTCAACAATCTCTCATCACAGATCAAATCACCAAACACCACAATAGAAGAAACAACAACATCACCAAACTTCTTTCTAATCAAATTATGCTTATAAAAAATTAGAGATGATAATTTTAGATTTAGAAATTTAGTTAAGTCATCTCTTTATAATGTGTTCACATTAGCTTAATTATTTTAAAAAAAAGGTGTAAAAAATCACCTCTCTGCAAAAAAGAAGGTGTAAAATTTGAATGGACTAAGGATTATGGTGGGGCATTCCAAAATTTGAAACCAATTTTGAAATGTGTGCTAAACTGATAAATACCTGATCCAAATGAAAAATTTAATGTGTGCACTAATGCATGAAAGAAAGGGCTTGGTGGATCTCTCATGAAAATTGGCATGTAGTATGCTTTAAATCTAGAAAAATAAAAGATCATGGGACGAACTAATATATTCATGATTTGGATTTGCTATCCATATTTGATGCTCTTAATATGTGGAGGCATCACCTCATGGATAAGAGATTTAAAATTAAAAGAAATCATATTGCTCTAAGTCATTTGTTTGGGCAAACTACTTTAAATGAAAGGAAATCAAGTGGCTAGAATTTCTAGTTGAATATGAATTTTAAATCAAGCACATAAAAGGAAAGGAGAATGAGGTGGTGGATCCACTCAGTAGAAGAATTCATGAAGTACATGTTATAACTATCAGTGTAAGCAAGTTAAATAAAAAAAATAGAATTTCAAGGGTTCAAAATAAAGATTAAAAAATATGTACAAATTAAAGACAACCTTCAGAAAAATAATTTGCAGTCTAAGTACAAGGAATATGAGTTGAATGGGCATGGAGCTCTCATGTACAAAATGAAAATTTACATACAAAATTCATAGAAGAAGAAAATGGTAGTCGTTAATGAGATGCACAATATAACCTTTACTGGAAATATTGGGTAGCAAAAGACTATATCAACAGTAAAAGGTAAATACTTTTGGCTAATTGTAAAGAGGGAAATGGTTGATTATATAGCGAGGTGTTTGGAGTGTCAAAAATTTAAGTCTGAACATACAAATCTAATGGGACTACTTCAGCCTCTACCCTTTCCCAAGCGGAAATGGGGATTTATTTCAATTGACTTCATTACCAAACTATCTAAGACTATGAGGAAACATCATTCTGGCATCATGATAATGGATAAGATTACTAATAATGCATGCTTTATTCGAATGAAGTCAATGAAAAAGGAAGCCAACATTGAAAATATATTCAAGAAGGAAAGTTGTGGACTAAATGGAATACCTGAAGGAGTCATTTCAGACAAGGATCTAAACTCCACTTCATAGTTTTGGAAGGGTTTGATTGAAGGATTTGGGACTAGTTTAAGTTCACTTCATAGTTTTTCTTGATTTATGTTGCTGTCACCTTCATAGTAACTATTCATCTTTTTCCACATTTCTTTTATAGTAGTACAATACATGACCTTGACTAGACATGTACGCCAACAAGTAGAGCATTCAAATATTTTGCATTGTATGTAAATTCCATCTTGTGATCTCTAGTAATGATGGCTAGAGGATTTTTATATTCTTACTCCACTATGTCCCATATATCAACACCAAAATATTGGATATAGGCTTTCGTCCTTACTTTCCAAAACACATAGTTTGTTCCATTTAACATAGATGCCCTATTGTTGAATCCTCCTTCCTAGTTTTCCATACTACCTGATCTTTCTTCCAGATATTAAATTGATCTATAAATAATCAAGCTCTAATACTAATTGTTAGAAACTTGGATGATACTAAGAGGGGGGTGAATCAATATTATGATAATTTTAAAACTTTGTTTCACAAAGTAAAGAAAACTTGAACACAAAAAGACACTTAAAACACAATACATATAAGCATCACAAGAATGAACACAAGAAGCACATATTAAAAACTTAGATTCTTCAATAATTTTCTTTAATTACTTTCACAAAGGAAAGATTCAACTTGGTTTTACAAAGTTCTTTGGCTCCAACAAGAAGGAAGCTACTATTCTCTAATTTATCCTCTACTACTAAAAGGAGCTACTATTTGTAATTTATCAACTACCATTGAAAGGAGATACTACCACTAATTTATCAGCTGCTATGAAAAGGGGCTATTGCCAATGATTTATAAACTACCACTAAAATGAGTTACTATCTCTAATTTATTTGCTACTACTAAAAGGAGTTCCAACCCTTCATTGTTTACCAACCACTACTAGAAGGAGTTGCAACAATTGATTTCTAATATGCTACTTACTCGAAATCCTCGATTCATATTCCATTCCATTTGTAAACTCAAATCATGAAGGGCACTCTCATTTATTAAAAAAAAAATATCTCCTTAATCACATGCCCTAATCATAAAAAAATCACCTTCAACAATCTCTGATCACGAAATAACTCACCAAAACACATCAGCAGAAGAAACAACAAAATCACAAAAATTCTTGCTAATCCAATTCTTCTTATAAAAAATTAGAGCTGATAATTTTAGATTTAGAAATTTAGTTAAGTTAGCTCTTCGTAGTGTGTTCAAGTTGCCTTAATTATTTGCAAAAAAAAGGTGTAAAAAATCACCTCTCTGCAAAAAAGGTGTAAAATTTGAATGGACTAAGGATTATGGTGGGGCCTTCCAACATTTGAAACTAATTTTGAAAATTATGCTAAATTGATAAATAGCTGATCCAAATGAAAAATTTAGTGTGTGCACTAATGCATGCAAGAAAGGGCTTGGTGGAACTCTCATGAAAATTGACATGTAGTATGCTTTAAATCTACAAAAATAGAAGATCATGAGAAGAAATAATATATTCATGATTTGGATTTGGTATCCACAATTTATGCTCTTAATATGTGGAGGAATCACCTCATGTATAATAGATTTAAACTTAAAATAGACCATATAGTTCTAAGTCATTTGTTTGGACAAACTAGTTTAAATGCAATGAAATCCAATGGCTAGAATTTCTAGTTTAAGATGACTTTTATATCAAGCACATAAAAGGAAAGGAGAATGAGGTGGTGGATCCACTTAGTAGAAGAATTCATGAAATACATATTATAACTATCAGCATAAGCAAGTCAAATAAAAAAAATTAGAATTCCAAGGTTCAGAATAAATATTAAAAAATGTGTACAAATTAAAGACAACCTTGACAAAAATAATTTGCAGCCTAAGTACAAGGAATATGAGTTGAATGCGCATCGAGCTCTAATGTACAAAATGAATATGTACATACCAAATTCATAGAAGATGAAAATGGTAGTCATTAGTGAGATGCACAATATAACCTTTACTAGAAATATTGGGTAGAAAAAGACTATATCAATAGTAAAAGGTAAATACTTTTGGCTAAGTGTAAAGACAGAAATGGTTGATTATATAGCGAGGTGTTTGGAGTGTCAAAAAGTAAAGTCTATACATAGGAATCTATTGGGACTACTTCAACCTCTACCCATTCCTGAGTGGAAGTGGGAGGTTATTTCAATTGACTTCATTACCAAACTATCTAAGACTATGAGGAAACATGATTCCATCATGGTGATAATGGATAAGATTACTAATAATGCGTGCTTTATTTGGATGCAGTCAACTCAAAGGAATCCAACATTGAAAATATATTCATGAAGGAAAATTGTGGACTAAATGGAATACCTAAAGTAGTCATTTCAGACAAGGATCTAAAGTTCACTTCATACTTTTGGAAGGGTTTGATTGAAGGATTTGGGATTAGTTTAAGACTTTACCATGGGATTTCACCTAGAATCAGATGGATAAACTAAAATTCTCAATTAGATGATTAAAGATATGCTCAAGATGTATGTGACAAATAAATGATTAAAATGAGAGGAATATTTACAATTTTTATAGCTTGGATATAACAATGGATATAAAACATCATTGAAGATGAGTCCATTTGAAGCCTTACATGGTTAGAAATGTTGCACACCTACGATTTTTGATAACCCAATGGATAGAGATATTGTTGGACCATAATCACTTAGAGAAATGGGAGAACTAGTAGAAAAAAATAAAAAGAGCTTGAAGGCTACTTAAGATAGGCAGAAAAGCTATGTGGATAAGGGCAAGATAAATAGTGAATGTAGAGTGGGAGAAAATGTCTTCTTGAAGTGAAATCCATAAAAATTTCATTAAAAATAAAAAGAGCTTGAAGGCTACTCAATATAGGTAGAAAAGCTATGTGGATAAGGGAAAGATAAATAGTGAATGTAGAGTAGTAGAAATGTCTTCTTGAAGTGAAATCCATAAAAGGTTCATTAAAAATGGGAAGTTATTCATGGTTGGAAGTTAGATTTTGTGGGCCATTTAAGATCCTAAGAAGGATTGACCAAATTACATACCAGTTTGCATTGCTTGCATCCATGCATATTCATGATGTTTTTCCATTTCTCTTTACTTAATAAGTATCTTCCCTATGATAACCATGTAATTTTAAGCCCCAAGGGTTAGGTCAACTGGTCGAATAAGTGCCTTGTCGTTCGGGAGGTCACAGGGTCAATTCTCCCCAAAGCCCTTGAGGTTAGGCATAGCTATTGGCTGCTGGGCTTGATACCCTTGATTATGCTTAAATATTTCCATGGACATACCGACCATCTAGTGACCACGGGTGTCTATGAACCACACATGAATAAAAAACAAAAAAAAACCATGTAATTTTATGGAATAGAACCCAAATGGGAGTCTTAGATTTAGCCACTATGCATCTAGGACTAGAAATTCAAGGAACCTAGAATAGGGACATACGTTTGGTAAAGTTCCATTGGAGTTATTATGGCCTTAAGGATGCTATGTTGGAGCTAAAGGATAGTGCATAAATAAGAGGGAGGGGAATGTAACAACCTCATAATGCCCCCTATGTTTTATTTCGACATATGTCTATTATGTTGGTGTGCCAAGTTGACTTGGGATGATGTTTCCATGTGTATATACTTATTTTTGGGCATGTGTTATGTTTATATATTTTGTGGTTAGAATTCGTATAGAAATAAGACTGATGAGGCTAAGGATGTAATATGTTAATCATACCCGTGTTAACAAAATACACCATCAAGCCAGACATAAGAATAGGGGCCTAGTACTCCATAAAAGGGAAAGGTGAGGGGTTAAACCATGACATGGTTCATCAACCAAGAAAATTATATCATATTAATATAGTGACCTTGGCGTATAACCCAAAGACATGAAGCATGGTCTAATCCAAAGTCACCACTTGATTTTATAACTTGAGTCTAATAATTGAAAAGGGACAAAGTGGGCTCAATGAGTTCCCATGTGGTAGGGATCAGTTCCTCATTCTTTTCGAAAAAATATCACATGCATTCATAAATTTGGTTTCAAATAATTATTTCCATCATCCCATCATGATTTGACCATCATTTCTCATTGGCTCCATGTTGGTTCTCATCCCTGGTTCATTGTTGATCCATTACTAGTATGTTATTGGTTTATGCTACAAACTATAGGGTAATTGAGCTTGGATAGATATTGGGTCCCATGACTTACTAAATTGTTGTAGATTCCTTTTTGTAATTATCTAGAAAAATCCACTTTCCTGTCTTTCGTAATTCTAGACCTTGAAATGGGAATTGGTTGTGTAGAATTAATTCATATGTTACTTGAGGAGTCCCTAGAACACTATTGAGGTTATCTAGAAATTGTCAAAGCTAAAGCACTTTGATAATTTTGTACTAGTATATGCTCGAATCCTAAGGAGAGTATTCACATATATCAATGTATTTCAAAGATAGAGAATGGGGTGCACTACCTTGGGTTGTGTGGGTTAGGGGATGTGGGACTATAGTTAGGGATATTGTTTGAGTTGGTGTTGAGCCTACTACCTATTTGTGATTGTCCATATGATTGTAGATATATCTAGGTGATTTTTTCTCATGTGGATTAATAGCCCCAACTTAGGAATGACCCACTACTAAGAGTTTGGAGCAGTGTGGTCTATGGTTATGAAAAAAGTCTAAGGTTTGTAGCTAGTCAATGGATAATTACAAAAATTAGTGTTCCTAGATCTCACATGCTATTTAATTAGTGAAATTGTCTTGTTAATTATTGTTGATAACTTATATGTCCCTAATTCATTTCCATGATATTGCATATGGTTAGAGCTACACATTTATGTCATTTACATGGCGTGATTAACTACAAAATTTCCACTTATGTAGTTGATGGATAGTAGATTGAGTATTTGGTAAATAAGATGTAAACAATTAGAGAAATATGTTTATATTGTTGCAAAGGCTAATATGGGTGCTATATCCATTGGTACAGTCGATGGAAATTCAACCACATATTTAGTTGGTAGAAGGTTGACTTGATTTAGAGTAAATGGGTAATTGATGAATAATGGATTCACATGTATATTGAATGGGCTAGTTAACCTCATCGGTCATTAGGATATGTCAAGTTGAGAGATGGATAATGGAGGAAAAACCAGTAACAAATTGGAGAGAGATAGATAATGATGTTTTTAAAGTTTCCTCGTACTCTTGATGGTGGATAAGGGGATTTGCATACACTACAAACCCTAACCGTAAATGAATATTCAAAATTTGAGGCATTCTAGTTGTATTGTACTGTTATTATCCCATAGTTGAGTAAAGAATCTATAAGTGGATATTGAAGCATAACAAAGGAAGTAGAAGATCATGTCACTATCACTCTTGTTGGAAACAATTTTAATACTAAGAGGAGGCAGGTGAATCAATATTAAGGCTAATTTATGTTTTATTCCAAATTACCTCTTCACATTCAAACTTGGCAACCATTATGTGAGAAACCATTAAAAAATCATAACAATATGGATCAACAAAAGCACACACATCATGAGAAACAAACAAATGAGACACATAGGTTTAACGTAGAAACTCTTTCAGGAGAAAAACCACCAAATCTTGTTTATTATTTGATGAGAATATGAGATCCAACTCTATTACATCAATTTTGTTTGTGATCCACCACTCACAAGAACAACCAACTCCCTTTGATTGTTTTCTAGCACCCACTAGTAGGAAGCACCAACTCCCTTTGATTGTTTGCTAGCACCCACTAGTAGGAAGCACCAAATCAGTTTGACTGTTTGGTAGAACCAACAACCTTGTTTTGCAGAAAAATTATTAGCATACCATGAAGCACCAACTTCATGGATTTTTGCAAGATCGCACATGTAGGAGGCACCAACATCCAAGCTCTCCTTAAATACCCACTAAATGGAATCATCAACTCCCTGGTTTGTAGGCTCCATCCCACACTCAAGAAGGAACTACTGTTCACTATCATTGGTACTAAATTTGCCTTGTTTTAGTTCTCTGTTCTTCTCTATAGCCTTCTCTTTACATAGCCCAAGCAACATTCTGGTTTTTTCTCACTTTGCAACAACACACAACCTTGGTTCCTCTGATTTCAACAACGTACATTCATCTCTCAGTTACTTATGTTCCATAGGCTCTCTTTTCCTCTCACGGGAGGACTAGAACACTCTTGGCATCCATTTATGTACTGGAACCCTCTTTGCCACTCTCTGCAGCAACCTCACACCCTCATAACTCTCCACTCATCACTCTCAGCTCTGTTGTAATCCCCATTTGTTTAATTACCAACCTGGGTTTTCTTCAACTTCCATACAAAGGTTAATTTTGTCCTTGTAGTTAAAGATAGTTCCTGAGAGTGTATTCTACGCATGTCTCTCTTTCGTGTTGTAGCATCTATTACATGACAACTACAGCTAAATTAATCCTGAGAATGAGCTTTGCTCACTCAATCACTACAACCACATTAAATAATAGAATAGGTGCATGATCATTTATTCATATTGGGAATTAATTCTTAGTTCATATGTGTGCTCCATAAAGGCTCTCCATGCTACTTAATTTATCGCATGTCTCAAATTGTACTTCAGGCATGGTTGTCTCGATTTGAGGTGAGATCTTTCTGTGTTCAACAATCTATTTCATTTAATTTTTCATGCATTGAAAGGAAGAATAGAGGTGGCTTGCTTCTACTCAATAAAGGCTCCATTAACTCATTATGCATAATCGTTGTCCTATTAATCTAAAACCAGTAGCTTTTGTAGTCGCTATTATTCTAGCAACATCAACCCTACTATGCACATTTACTTGTCTTCCCTAGGCTTCTGATAATCGAGCTATGGACATGCCAATTGTGGGACATAGTTCCCAAGAGCTTCCGACTCATTCAAACTCCACGGAAGCAGGAATGTGGCACATTTACACATATTGCATCCCCACCAAAGATGTGGGACTTCTCACAAAGCTATTGTCCCATACATTCAAGTGTCCAAGCACCTTATCAAAAGACCAAATCCTTTTCAATCCCACCACTACAAGCATAAGCTTTATGGATCCTTTATATTTAATTAAGATACTCACTACGAAATCTATCAAAATTCCTTAGCACTATTTCCCTTATACCTTTACCAATTTTCCACCATTGGACCAGGTGTTGTGACCCTAAACAAGGCCTCTAGGCATTGAACTTCTTTGATGCTCTGTGGGGGTTTAATTCCCCTTATAACCTTTTATGCCCCTCATTCTTTACTGTAGGTATAACCTCGTGTCAGTGCTTTATCCTGTACACCTCTATCTTGGAGCATTATATTTCTTTAAAACGAATTGCATACACCTTCCGAGCACTTTCTTCTACATATAACCTTCCATGTATAGAACCCATCGAATTCAAGACATTTGAGTTTTGAAAACCTCTAGGCTAGTCCACTTTCGACTTCTCAACCTCTTGTAATGAATACCACCACCTACCAATCCCACTGGCAATGCCCGACTCTTAATAAAAATCACTTCTGGGCAATTTGGGCTTCCAGGCTGCCAATGTTTTTGGACATATCCATTATGGATTCCATTGATTGTTAGTTCTATCTATTTTTGTTCTAGCTAGCCTACGTCCAGACTTTCTGGATCACTTATTAATAAAATTCTGGGCTTCCAGGCTTTTAATCCTTAGGACATTGTTCCCACTAGCCCATCTCCAGACTATCCAAATCACTTGTTAATAATTTTTTAGACTTTTGGGCTTGTGACCCAATGCTTTTTTAGTGACTCCACTAAGAATCTTTTCCATAGTTAGCAAAGCCAACAGACTAACATGCCACTAAAGAGTCTCTTAGTTACTTTTCACACTGTAGATATGGCTTTGGAGATCTTGACTTTGACTTTCAATAACTTTCAATCCAAGAGATCATTTGTAGACTTCCACATAATATTAGAAATATTTTTCCAAGCACAATCCAACTATGCCATTTCCAAGAGCATTTGAACTAATATCCTGATGTAGAAATTCCTCTGAATCCTAGATATCCATATGTTAGGTCCCTGTACTACTAGTGTAACCCCTTATTTTTATTAGTGCAACCCCATTATTGTATTATTGTGCCCATATAGGCCCCATGTTGTTATTATTGTGCCCCATCGAAGCCCGCTATTCTTATTATTGTGCCCCTAAAGTATTATTATTATGTAGGCTCTAATTGTATTGGGACCCCTTAGACTCCTATATATAGAAAGGAGGTATTGTCATTTCTATCATCCAAGAATTGTTCATTTTTGTAATGTAAAGCAGGTTTCCCCGTCAAAGAGGCTGATTTTGAAGTCGTTGATCTCTCTTTTCTTCTATTTTGTGAGTTGGTTGCATAACATTTGGTATGAGAGCCTACATAATAATAATATGGTAGGGGCACAACAATAACAATAGTGGTCTTCTATGGGGCACAATAATAACAACATGGGGACTATATGGACATAATAATACAATAGGGGGGTTGCACTAATAACAATAATGGGTTACACTAGTAGTATAGGGAGCTTCTTCCTCTATTTTGTGAGCTGGTTGCATAACACCATAACCATCATAGGTTCAATCTTTTAGCTTCTTACCTCATCTTTCTACTATTATGGTTCTCTACCAAAGGCTAAAGCAACCATGGGACTCCCCATGCACTTGACACACTATGCACGTCAAGGCTAATCTGGTTGACATCAATTCCAACACACTTACTGCCACTAGCCATATTGAGATTGAAACACTATGCACATCAAATCTAATCTAGTTGACATCAATTGCAACACACTCGCTACCACTAGCCATGCAGACAATGTCAATTGTCCTAAAATATTTCCCTTTGGGATGGATGGAAACACCTTATCACTTCTCCACATTGATCACCAATCCTCATGCTTCTTCCACACTTATCATTGCATGAGCCACCAATGGATTCATCTCCTGTACTTGGGCCATCAAAACATACTCTCCCCCTTTGACATCAATGGAAAAGGGCTACAAGCTACTACTTCCACTTTCAATCACTAGCAAAGATATTGGCTATTGATGTACATTATAATTTTGCATACTTCTCTTCATGGGTTGATATATTCATAATGGGGACCTTGAATTTTGTCATCCAAACTCAAATTAAAACATCATAAACAAGGATGTATCCAAGAATTAAGTATTAGTAAAACATGTCCTTATGTCTACTTGTAGCTACTGCTACTCTAGGAACTGACCACATGTGATATTCTCCCCTTGAACATATACTTCCTCTACTATGAATATACCTCTAGTTATGAACACATTATGGCAGCTGATTGAATATTCATTCTATCAATGCATATTTTTTATCAATTAAATAGAAACTGATACCACTTAAAATTTCTCATTGTATTGTTATTGCATGCAAATACCAATAAATAGTGATGCATTTCGTCTTTCTCTTCACTGACGATGCTACTATTGAGACTGTTTTCACTTCACTTGAGCATCCGAACAATTAATGATTATCCCCCCAATATCACACCTATCCAAAAAGGATCTGTTGCTTGAATGACACCAATTGCACCAAAAGGTTGATACAAATTGGACAACATATTAGGAAAACTCTAATAGCTCCTTCTCAAAAATGAAATGCCCATTTACACAAAAATATTACTCTAAATGAACCAAAGACCACCAATTGACATAATGATAACAATTGTAAGCTAAGGGACATTCAAATATTGTACCAATTGTGGTCCATGAACACAAGATTGCTAGGCATAATAACACTCACAATTTGTCCTGAAAATATTTCTTCATGAGACTAGAACTTGTTGCCTACTACTGCTACCAAAGTAGCTCCCCCCAAGACAATGCTTTGTGATCTCTTACATTTATTTCCTTACTTCTGTGTGGGAAATTATCCTATGAACTTAACTTAACTGCGGGCCAATTGTCATTCCACACGTGAGTTGCAACTCACCCTTTTCTTCCACAACATAGAGTATTTTTTATGTACTCCCTTTGAAACAATGCTAGCTGCAAATTCCTTTCTTTAGCAATGATGATAAATTTAAAATAAAAATAAAAATTCATCACAATAATGATCAAGTGGACTCAATCATACCGCTAAAGTTTAGATACACCTCTTTTGCATAATATTTATTATGCCTACATCTGACTTATTTAGTCTCCCCTGAGGCCATTATCTTCCTTCACTAAAGATAAATAGGGATTATGCTCCCCTTGAACAGATTTCCTTCCTTCTTCGTCCAAACCTTCTTTGGAAAAATCTAGACAACAACATTTCTTTCTAGCTTCTAGTTTTCCCATGTTTGGTTCTTTTATTCACTATGAATGACTAGAGAGCACTCCTATTTCTTTGCCCAAATATTCTTGCTGCAGTTTTGCTTCCCTTGTAATAGAGGACTATTGGGTATTAACCCAAATATTCTTTCTCCCATTCTTCACTTAAGGTTTGCACTCATTGTAGTTGGTACCCATAAAGGGTTCAACCAATGAAATATGATGATCACCATTTTTAGACACTCTCTAATTTTTCTTCAAAGGAAAATCAACTCCTTGATGATTTCTTCCTCCATTTCTTAACAGGTCTCTTTTACAGAGAGCGACGAAGAAAAACTCGTATTCCCCTATTCTATTTTATGTTTTTTCCTTCAAAGCTTGATTTGTTACATTTGCATGCATATGCTAAGAAGAAGGTTTTGTATTCATATATCCATAACATGCTGCCTTATGCCCAAAGTCACCACAATTTTAGCATTTAATCTGGCTTAATACTAGAGCAAAAGGATTGCTATACTTGGCAACATTCTTATCAAAACATCCCTCATGGCCAATATGCCATCTCTCGGACACTTTGTGTATTCGATGGTTGATTCTACCCAACACATTTTGTTTTTTTGCATGTGATCTATAGTGTATGACTTTATGTCCAAAATTATTGCAAGAAAAACAGTAACCATGAAAATGCTTTTGAGGACCAAAGATACCTTTTCTTTTAGAGATTTGTGCTAGAGAAGATATATACTTTTGCTGGTTCTTCATTTTCCTTCCATTGCTATTTAGATTTCTACATTGATAAATTTTGTGTTGCTGCTACTTCCTTTAGCTATTAATCTCTCTTCCTTAATGCTCTTTCTTTACATCTCACTACTGCTTCTTCTCTTATTGTTGCTCCTTAACATTCTATTGTCACTATTCACTAACAACTATTTTTCTTGTAATGTCGATTGGACCTTCAACTACCTACTTCAAACTTGAATCTTATTTGAGACCCAAACCAACCTTGATGAGAAGGGGATTTTTCTTACCAAGCATCTCATCCAAGGCCTTCCTCCTCTCCTCAATATTTTGATATTGATACAACTCTTTTCTTTCCCTTTCTAGGTCATGTCTCAATGAGACTAATTAATCTTGTAGTCTCTTATAATGAGCTTCTCTATCATTTACTTGATTGGTCAACATGCCATTCAACTTGCCAGCCTCTTCTCTTTGAGCATTTAAATATATAATTGTTTTGATGAACTTCTCATTCTCAAGGTCATAGTCTTGTGATTGCTCCGTGATCTCTTTTAGAGTAGATACTATTTTTTCTAAAAAAGATCCTTTTCTTCACTATCAAAGGTGCTATATGAGCCACCATAGAGATCCAAATTCCTCTTTATGTCCATGGAATCTTCAATAGGTCTGAGAAGTATCCCTTCTTCATCACTACTAGGGGTAGTCCTAAACACTTCATGGAATATACTATCTTCTTCTTTAGAGGATCCCCAATTTTCTATTTCTACTAAAGCAGGTCTATATACATCACTACTAGATGCATTTCTATCTTCATAACCTTCACATGAACATCTATAAGATAAATGACCTATATTATTACATTTATCACATAGAAATATCATACCTCTTGAGAAACATGGCCGTTCTTCTAATTATTCATCATCCTCTCAAGAGTGATGAGAAACAACTTATGCATTAAGAGAAATATATTTGATCTCCTCATCATCTCTTTTCTGGGATGATTTCATCATATTCTTCCTTCTATTCTATTGTTTATGATTTCCAGCACTAACATCTGCATGTTATGGTTCACTACATAAGTAGCAAGTTTCTTCGACCTTCTCTTTAGCCAGATTGATATCTCCTCCATACAAACATTTCAATTTGTCCAACATTTACTTTACTGTCTCACAATTCCTTATTTTATCAGTATCTAGTTTTGATAACCCTTTCATGATAATCTCATTGGCCTCTATAATGAAATAATTCCTCTCTCCATATACCACAAACAACTAAATATCTTCATTGATTACCATAAAATCTTCTTCCATTATAACCTTTCAGATTTCATCTTTTAATCCATTCAAAAATTGAACTCCCTCTGGTGTTAGCTAAACTTTATTAGCCATTGTTTACTTTTGATCTACCTCCAAGAAGTTAGGTTGTTCCTGAAGGCACCTGGGCTATGATACCAATTGTTGGAAACAATGTTAATACTGAGAGGCGGGGTGAATCAGTATTATGGATAATTTAACTTTTATGAAAATTTATCTCTTCCTATTCAAACATGGCATTCATTATGTGAGAAACCATTAGAAAATCATAACCATAGCCATATGGATCAACACAAGCACACACGTCATGAGCAACAAGCACATGAGACACATATGTTTAATGTGGAAACCCTTCTAGGAGAAGAGCCACCATAGCTTGTTTGTTGTTTGATGTAGATGTGAGCTCCTACTCTATTACATCAATTTCGTTTGTGAGCCACCACTCATAGGAGGCACCAAATCCCTTTGACTGTTTTCTAGTAGCTATTAGCAGGAACCACGAACTCCCTTTGATTTCTTGCTAGCACCCACCAGTGGGAAGCACCAACTCCGTTTTTTTGTAGACACCTGATTAGCCTACGAGGAAGAAACAAATTAAGGAATTTATGGAAGAACCCACTTGTAGGAGGAACCAACCTCCAAGATCTCCTTCGATACCCACTAGATGGAAGCACCAGCTCCCTAGTTTACAGCATCCAACCCACACTCAATAAGGAACTAATGTTCATTCTCCTTTGCACTCATTCTTCCTTATTTCAGCTCACTATTCTTGTATGTAGCCCCCTCTTTACTCATCCCACACAACATTCTGGTTTTTTCTCACTTTACAACAACACACATATGCACAAATTTTGGCCCTTTGATCTCAATAACATACACTCATCTCTCAGCTCCTTCTATTCCACAGGCTTTCTTTGCCTCTCCTGGGAGCATAAGAACACTCTTGGCATCCATTTATGTAATAGAAGACTCTCGGTCTCTCTGTACGACAACCTCACACCATAAGAGCTCTCCACTCAACACTCAACAATTCTATAATCCACAGCTGTTCAATTACCACCCTTGGTTTTCTTCAACTGCCACACAATGGTTGATGTTGTCCCTGTAGTCAAACGCAGTACCCAAGAGTGTACTCTATGCATGGCTCTCCAAGCTGTTGTAGCATCTGTTACATTACAACTGCGACTAAATTAGTGCTTAGAATGAGCTTCGTTCACTCAACCAATGCAACTACAATAAATCGCAGAATGTACACCTGCTCATTTCTTCATGCTGGGAATTAATTCTTAGTTTATGTTTGTGCTCCAGTAAGGCTCTCCATGCTTCTTAATTTCCCATAGGGCTTATATTGTACTTCAATCATGGGTCTCTTGGTCTAAGGTGATAACTTTCTGCGTTTGAAAATATCTTTCATTTTCTTTTCATGTCGTGGAAGGAAGAATAGAGGTGGATTTCTTCTACTAAAGACACACTCCATTAACTCTTTTTGTGCAATTGTAATCTTGTTCATCTAAAACTAGCATTTTTTACAATCCCCATTATTCCAGTGATACCAACCTGACAATGCACATTTACTTGGTTGCCCTAGGCTTTGGCTAATGTAGCTATGGCCATGCTAATTATGTAACATAGTGCCCAAGAACTTCCAACTCATTCAAACTCCATGGAAGAAGGAATATGGTATGGTGCCACATATGTCATCCTCGCCAAAAATGGAGGACTTATCTCAAAGCTTCCATCCCATCCATCTAAGTGTCCAAGCAGCTTATTAAAGGCCTAAAGCTTTTTTAATCCCACTGCTACAAGCATAACCTCTGTGGCTCATTTTTATTTAATTAAGAGACTCACTACCAAATCCGTCGAAATTCCTTAGCACCTTTCCCATGGTGCCTTTACCTATTTTCCACCATTGGACCAAGTGTCGTGACCTCTAGTAAGGCCTCTAGATGCTAAACTTGTTTGCTAGCATGCGAGGGATTAATTCACCTTATAACCTTCCATTCCCTTGGGTCTCTGCTATAGGTATAAACTCGTGATGGTGCTTTAGCCCATAACCCTCTATACTAAAGCCTCAAAATTATTTAAAATGAATTCCATAAACCTTTCGAGTACTTCCTTCCCGATATACCCTTCCGAGTATAGGACCCTCCAAATTCAAGACTTTTGAGCTTTAAAAGCCTCCAGGCTCACCCACTTTCTAGTTTTCGGCCTTTTGTAATGAAGATCTCCACCTATTGGTCCCACTGCAAATGCCAAACTCTCAATTAAAATGAATTCCAGGCTTTCAACGTTTTAGGAAATTTGGGCTTCTGAGCTTTTGGGCAATCTCCATTATGGGTTTCATTGATTGACGATTCCATCAATTCTTGTTATCACTAGCTCGACTCTAGAAATTTTGGGTCACTTATTAATAAATATTCAGGCTTGCGGGATTCCAAACTTTTGGGAATTGTTCCCGCTAGCCTGACTCCAAATTATCTCAGTCACTTATTAATAAATTTTTGGGCTTCTAGGCTTTCGACCACGTTATTTCTTAATGACTCTGGTAAGGAGCTCCACCATAGTTGGAAAAGGCGCAAAACTAACATGTCATTAAAGAGTCCCTTAGCAAATTTTGGCATTGAAGATATGACTTTGGAGATCCTGACTTTGACTGTAAATAACTTTCTATCCAGGATAATATTTGTAGACTTTGACATACTATTGGAAATATTTTTCTGAGCACTATCCAACTATGCCATTTCCAGGAGAACTTGAACTAATATCCTGATGCAGGAATGCCTCAAAATTTTGGGTTTCACTAACCATCATAGGTACAAATAGAGACTACACCAACCATGGGACTCCCCTTGAGCTTGACACACTATGCACATCAAAGCTAATATGGTTGATATCAATGCTAAGACACTTAATTCCACTAGCCATCGTGAGCTTGACACACTATGAACATCAAAGCTAATCTAGTTGACATCAATGCCAACACACTTGCTTCCACTCGCCATCCAAAAAATGGAAATTGTCCTACAACTCTATCCATAGCATTCACGGGAACTCCATAGTAAGATTCCCTTTCCTTGTATTTACATTTCATAATGAAAGGAAATAGTAGAGAATAGGCCTGAGCCTCTAATTAGGTTTTTTCCATATTGGATTCTATAAAGGTATATATTGTGTTCAATGTATAGATGGTGTATTATTTTATTATCTTTTTTCATTTAAATTTCATTTATTTTAATATTTCATACATTAGGCTAGTGATGTTAAATTTGAAATATAAAATAAAACATTGCACATTATGAGATTCCAAAATATTGTAAGATAGGTTGAGGTGAATTGATCTAAAATAATGACCACAACAATTTACATACAATTTGGCCCAAAACAAAAGATATGTACCCTTCTTGTGAAATCACACAATATTTTCATAGTAGATGTTGTTATACATATGATTCAAGCATGCAAGTTTTGTTCTTTTCAATCCATTACTAGCTAGGATATTCTTTCTATTCTCATGTTATTTTATGTTGACTTGTGTGAATTTTATAAATCCCACCATAACCATATGGAATCCATAAATAGAAACATCTATGATTCCTAAAGAAAAAGGAAGTTATTTTCCAAAGCTAAAATCCTTGGCTCACAATATTAAATATTCATTGGCTAGTCTACATTGGAGAATTGGAGGGAAAGGGGATGAATCGATGGAATATTTAGTAGGGAATAAGATCCCATTCCTTATGTTCTGGAAGCTATGTAGGAAGAGGGAGACTAGTTGAAATATGAATGTTTTGTCTAAACATAACTGAAGTGTTGATTTATTGTACACAAGCTTAGGAATTGGGCTAAGTGAGAGAAATAAAATGAATTGCTAGAATTTATTCTTTGCCAAATCATTTATTTTCCTAGTATATAGTCTTCGGTGAAAATTTCTTACAATTAGCTATAGCATTCTTCAACTACAACTAGTTAGCTGAGAATTAAAGAAAAAATGAATACTCATTCTTATTAGTCCCTTCCATAGGAAGGAGTATAGAAATCAATTTTCTGTCAAATTTCTTTGACTTCTGTTTTTGACAAAAAAATGTCTAATCTTTTCAAATGTTTTTGGATATTTTTTATTATATATTTTTTTTTTTGAAATTTAAAATATTTTTTGGAAATTTCAAAAATAGGAAAACTAATTTTTGATTAGTTGCAAAGGTTGATTGGACAAATTACCTATTTTCATATGTGAAAATTTACTAAAATAATATTAATAAAAATTGAAATTATATATATTATATATATATTATAAATATATATATAATATATATACATTATATATATATATTATATATATAATATATATATATATATATTATATATATATATATTTATTTGACACCTAGAATGATTGGATTTGTAAAAATTATAGAAAAATTAAAATAAAAATAAAATTATATTTTAGTTAGAAGAAACTAAACACTGCCAAGTAACCTTTCCAATCTAGCTGAAAATAAACGCAAAGATATCATCTCTTGCCAAAATATAAATACAAGGATGTGATAATATATGTTCATTCTAAAAAAAGTATGGGTATATTGTACTAAAAGAAAAAAATTTGCTATATTTTTTAGTCACTTCCAAAATAGGTGATGAGATGGATGGTCTTCATTAATTAAGGTAGGTAGCATCCCAAACAAAGGAAAATTCAATGAAATTTGCCAATGTTTAATCTTCCAACTATTGATTGTTCTACTTCTATTTCACTACCTTCTATTCTTATTACATTAAATATATCCAAACAATTTGCAAACATCAAGTTGGGTTTGAGTTTCTTTCAAGATCTATGGTTTTTATTGTCAAAACCCTGAAAGGAAATATTCATGTTATTTGACTATCTAGGGATGAGGCATCTAAGGTTCAATATCATTTTGATCTAAAATTTTAAATTGTGTTGGTTTCACTCGACTCATGAGAGTAGCTAGTTCAAGAGCTTATGAGAATTCTACCCATGGAGTCTGCCTTCCTAATGGGTGCATTGTTCCATCATTTTGTAAAACTTAGCATTGAATGACTTGGAAATATTTGAAGCTGAGGTTTGGATTTATCATTATCCATCTATAGGAGGGTAAATTATGAAACATTTGAATATTTTTAGGTGGAATGAAGATTGAAATGAAAGTAAGTTTCCCATCATTAAATTACTTATACTTTCCTTTTTTGTTTGTTTATAGCTTGAAATGTCATTTGTGCTTTTTTTCCTTATTCTTGTTCTTAATAGAAATCCTCCTCCTTAAAGAGTTGTTGCTTTACATTGTTTTCAAGGTTTTTTATTTTTATCTAATGAAGCTCAAATCTCAAACCTAATTTCTTTACATATAAACAATCATCTTTATGCACCTAATTTCTTTCTCAATTCATTTATAATCTACCATTTATGGTACATATACCCATCATATTTCTCATACATTCTTACATATGTTTAGGACCTTTTCTTCTCTCTACCTTTCTATCATCTTCATAGTCGAATCTAATCAGTATTGGAATTTTGGCCATAATCCAAACTGTACTAGATTGGATTTTGTTTGTGGGTTGTATTATTGCTTCCTAAATATGAGGCTTTTGCGTATGAGGTTTAAGGAAAGCAGTCGGAACTGGGTTACCTCATTTGGGCTTTGTGCACTAGTTATAGAGTGGATTTGAAGAGAATAACAAATAAACAAAGGAGGATGGAATTTGGGCTGAAGGACGTGATACATTTTCCTTTGTGGAGGAGATTGAAAGAAAAAAAATGTATAAAGGGCCATTTTCTAAAGGTTCGTCAGCATTTCCATTAGCTATGGATATTATGCTAATCATGCCCAAAAGTGATCGATATGAACTTATCAAAGATATTGGGTCAGGGAATTTTAATGTAGCACATTTAATGCATGACTGATATACTAGGGATCTTATGACTGTCAAATACATTGAATGGGTTGAAATTGTTTTTTTGTCTCTTAATATGTTATAAGTAGTGTAGGATTATGCATTATTTGAAATATTATTTTTTGGCCAATGGTTTCACCCCTAAAGATATCTATTCTTATCTAATATCTAGCTAAGGAGTCATTGCAGAAAGTCACCGCATACACCTTCGCACACACTGCCACCACCTCCACCACAGTTCAATATCGCGAATTCAATAAGATTGCCCATTTTCAAGGGCTTGGGGAATGAGGCCCCGAACTAGTTTTGGTTCATTGCAAAAGTTTTGTGGGAAGCCCGGGGCATTACGGATGATCAAATGAAGAAAGCTATGTTGGTTACTCCTTAACAAGAATGTGCGCTAACATGGTACATTAAATACTGCACTAATAAACTGATGGCTACGTTGGAAGAAATTTAGAGTGCATTAAATAAGGAATTCAATAGGCACAAGTCTGAGATGCAATCGATCATTGGATTCAAGGAGATCATGATGAAGCCTAGTGGGAAACCCTGGGAGCTAGATCAGAGATTGAAATGCAAGATCCGTGAAGCTAACATGAATCTTATGGATGGGCAGCACCATGAATGGTTTGTGACTTCAATCTTTCCTCATTTGAGGGTTTCTTTATCACAACAAAAGATTGGGACCCAGGCGAAGACCTTGGAGATTGCGATGAGATTGCACGAGACACCAATTCAAGATGCTTCTTTGGGAGTTCAACAGATTCACGTGGAGTTGCAAAACCTTTGCCTAGAATTCCAAAGTCTAAATAACGATAGAGCGGCTCAGCCAAAGGTGCATGAAGAGGTTTGGTGTCTAAAATGTAATAGTCAAGGGCATGACAAAGATCATTTCCCTATCTTTGTGAATTATGTTGCAGGAGGAGGGTCGATGCCCCTAAGGCCGGAAGCTCAAGAAGCGCCAAGTACAAGGCCTGCACTATGGTGTGCTATTTTTCAGGTAGCTAGAAAGCATGCGAAAAATAATTGCCACTTCCTACAAAATTTGTATAGACACATCAACAGATCTTCTGCAACTTCTGCCAATTAGTAGATCACGATGAGTGCAATTGCCATAGTAATGATTTAATGATGGAGAGAACACCTGTGTATCGAATGTAGACAAAAAATTGGCCTCCAGATTAAGGCGCTAGGGGAGCATGAGGAGGATATCAGGGGCGCGGACGAGGCCAAGGTAGAGGCGGACCTGCGAGAGGTCTAGGCCAAGTTATTTTCTACAATTGTGGATGTCCAAGACACTATGCACAAGAATACATGAACACGATGCACCTGTCGTGCCGATATTGTACCCAATTTGACCACACGGCAGAAGACTACCATGTATTAATAACTAAGATGCACAAAATGGGGATGCAGCCTCAACAGCCTATACAGAACCTGCAGATGATGAGAGATTCGTTATGATTAGGTAATATGATAGATATCTAATATCTATTCTTATGGATTGACACTAACGTTACAAGGAATATATCATATTACCTAGTCGCATATAACTTGAATGAAGGTTTCCTTTTCATTTATGTTGGGGATGACATTTATTTTGCATGTGTCATGGTTTGTAATGGATCTATTAAATATTAAGGTGTTGTTTGGTGGGACTAGTTTAATAACCACACACTTAACAATTACTAGGATTGGTTTTATAACCATATCCTGAAATACACTCTACCTTAGTTTGAGTTGAGAAAATAGTGGTTGACATTTTGATTTCAGAGTATAAAATGAATTTTATGATGCCATTAAAATTTTTCTTTCGATTTCTTACAAATTCTGATTTAATAATTTTTTGTTGAGTTTATAGCTACATGTGACTATTGAATTATGTGTGAATACTGGACATTATGATTTTCACAATACAACTCACATAATAACCATGTAATTGATATAATATATAGCGCAATTTCTATTACAAAATATTCTTGATAGTATACACAAATAAAAGTTGAAGGAAATTCCCCTTCTGCATGTTCCTCCTTCCACACACATCCCCAGTTCCACACGTCTACACACATCCCACCTTCACACATTTCTTCTACACTCCATCCTACACAAGAATTCTTTTGCATAGGCATAAACTGTTTTTAATGAGATACATGAAAAAACACGCTAAATAAAACCTGAAAAGTCCAGCTTTAAGTTATTTTTCTTACTTTTTGTATTTCAGTATATTGTCTTCTATTTTTATCTTTCTATTTTCATTTTAGTTATGTAATATGATTTAATTCTCTTGATTAATAGAATGATATATATATATATATTATATATATTATAACAACAAATAGATAGATGGGTATGTTTATAATATAGCCTATACAAAACCATTAATGAATTTATTGTTATACTTATTTATTTAAAAGCCCATGGGGTGGTAGAATAAACAATGTACTATCAAGTTACTTCATGATGTGAAGTTCACGAGCTTGAAACTCCATGGGAAAAAACCCAGTCATGTTAAGCGTTGGTGTGGCCCAGGATGGGTGCAATTCCTAGGTGATTTTGATGGTTTAGATGCCCCTAGGTTGTGGTTTCTCAAGCCAAAGGTTAATCCTATAGTCATCTTTGGAGCACACAAGAAACTTGACCAAAACAAAAATCTTAATTTAAACATAAAAAGAAGTTAAAAAAGATCATGTTAAAAGTAATTACATAATTTTTTTTTTATATCAATGTTTACAACACATCTTATCCTACTTAGAATTAAATTGGCTTTAGATATATCACCCTTTTCATAATATAGTGCCTTTCTCTTTGCGCTAAGTGAGTAAATTTCTTGGTGTTAGCATTGGAATCTAGTTGAAACAAACATTTCAATTAAAATTTAGTCCCATATTGACCACAGTAAGTAGGTATTAATTCAAATTAAGCTTGAATTAAAACTTTGATTTAAATACAATTAGAGAAGGAAAAATTATATTTATTTTAGTTGGATGCTTATCGTAATTTAATGTTTTAAAAATTGTTGTGTTCAGAGTATCAAATTAACTTTATGACATCATTTTATGATTGTTTTATATTTCTTACAAGTTTTGAGTTAATATATTTTTTGTTGAGTTTTTAGCTACGTGTGAATATTGAATTATGTGTGAATATTGAACTTTATATTTTTCGTAATAAAAATCATCTAATAACCTAGTAAATGATATAATATTTATTGCTGCTACTATTATAGAATGTTCTTAATAGTATACAGAAATGAAAGTTTAACAAACTTCCCCTTTCACATGTTCCTCCTTCTGCACACATCCTTGGTTCCTAACCTCCACACAAATTCCCCCCCCCCCACACATTTATTTCGCACACCTCCATCCTACACAACACTTCCTCCACACACACATGAACACCTTTTAATGAGATGTATGAAAAAACATGTTAAATAAAACCAAAAGAGCATAAAAGTGTAGATATACATTCTTTTCTTACTTTGTGTGTTTCAATTGACTGTCTATTATTCTTATTTTTCTATTTTCATTTCAATTATGCAATAAGATTTTTTTTTAATTAAAAAAATGATTAAAACACAACCACACACCACACACACAGATATATATAATATAATATATATCAAATTAAAAGATAAAGAAATATTTATATTTAGAATATAACTAATACAAAACCAATGTTAGTTTATCGTTATAACCTTTAGGAAAAATCAAACAATAAAAGGGGCCATATTAAAAATAAATTACATAATTAATTTTTCTTTATCAGTTTTTATAGCACACAACTTCTTGTACTTAAATTCAAATTTCTTTCACGTATATGTCTTTTTTCCATGATATAGTGACTTTCATTTTGCACTCAGTAAACTTCTTGATGTTAGTTTTGGAATCTTAGGTTGAAACAAACATTTAAATTAAAATTTAGTCTCATACTAACCATATCTAGTAGTTTTGAGCTCAAATTTGGATTTAAATTGGATTAGAGAGGGCGTTGATAGTGTTGGAAGTCTGCCAACATAGGGGGTGTCCCTTGTATGAAGTCCCAACTAGAGCTCACACCATTTGGAGTAGGAACCCATCTAGATAATAGGCATCACCACCATTATTCTTAGATATTTTTCTTGGATTCAATTATCAAAATAAGAGATTATGCACAAACTTTGAGATAAGAAAGTATGTTGACACTATGAAGCATACAATTGCAATGTATATAAGGTACTTTCATGGACGAGAAAGAAAGAGTGGGCCTATAGAAGAAAATTAATAGTACTATCTTAAAAGAGATGCACAAGAGCATAGAAAGAGTCATTGATTAACTTGTAAAGTAGTTCACAATATAACAATGATCATAAAACCAAGTAACAATGCACATTAAACAAGAAGCATACGAAAGGCAACAAAATGGTTAATTTTGATTACTATTTATAAACATAAACATACAACACAAATAATAAAAGAATAGTCTTACAACATCTAAAATATATGCATGGAACTATGTTCGATCCAAGAGCTTCATATATTAATTGAAAGTCCTAAGGTACATGATTGCAACGATGCAACACTAGCCCCAATAGTGGAATATTCAGTCACCACTTGCTCCTCCAACAAATGATTTTCTCCCCTATGCCAAGCTAGAGAAGACGAGGTGAAAAGGTCCATTTTCATGAGGCATGAGGGTTTATTTATAACAAATGAGGTGAAATTTCACCTCCCACATAAATATTTACATCCCTCATGACTCTTGAGCTCTTATGTGACTTTTCAAGCTTCTATGTGACACCTGAGCTTCTATATGGCTCTAGGACTTTCTAGTGACTTTTCACATTTGATGTGTGACCCTTGGGATTTCACACATTTTACATTTTCTCATTTTTTTAAAATACAATATTACATTCCACAAATTGCGGAAAAATACATTGACAACATATGACTTTTGTGGTGACACTTTGAGATGCCATGACTTGGCGATAGTGACATAAGAATTCATTGTAATGTATTACTACCAAGTTATCCTCTTTACTATTGTGTCTTGAATCCCTCATGAAATATCTAGCTTATAATTCATCTTCACCCTCCAAAGGGTCTGGACAAGCATTCAAACCTTCTATGTAAACATAAGTTTCCATCTCTTTGTCATGGTCTAGAATTCCTTTACTCATGCATGAAATCATCTTAGTGTCTTGTCTGCACAAGTGTCCTTCTTGAAACCTCTTCTTTCTAACCTCCTTGAGCATCATCTTACCATGATAGGGTGATAGAACCTGAAAATGGAGTTCACTCATGATAATATCAACCCCAAAATGACCTATTCTACCTTTTTTTTCTCCTCTGAAGCTGAATGAGATGGCACAGTGGATAAGGATTAAGAGAGGAGGTTGGGGATGTGTAGTGCACATAATTAGGAGGCAGGAAGTAAAAGATTAAGCACTGTGATTGCAAAATGTGTAGTGTAAAGGGAGAGGAAAGACATGAATTATTCATTAGAAAACTCCAGGAGTCAAGGATAATAAGCTTAAGTACCATAACTATACAATGCACAGTGCTAGAGGGAGAGGATCCATGTACTGTGCAGTTGAGCACTACAAGGTACGAAGTATGGAATTATTTTGCACAATGATTATGCACTGTGCAATAAGGGAAAGGATGGCCAAGGCATTTCATAGTTGAGCTTTGCAAGAGACAAGAATGACCGGCTTTGGAACTATAATAGTGCAATGCATAGTGGTTGAGGAAGATGCTCAAGGGACTATGTATATTAACACTACAAGGGTCTAAAGATGGCCCCACTAGCCACTAAGAACATATAGTGTGCAATTCATCGCATGGTTGACTAGGGTTGTACAGTTGAGAAAGTGTAACCAATAAGAAGGAGTGGTTGTGCTTTAAGATTGGTCAATGCACAGTTGAGGGAGGTTGTCTTCTAGAATTATGCAGTGCACAGTTCAAGGAGTTAAGTGATTCACCACTGTGGCTTAGGACTACGCAATGAACATTTGATAGGGGATGAAAGGTTGTTCATTGATTGAGGAGTTGTGAGGATAGTGAAAAATCCAAAAAAAATGACGAAGTTTGAGATCAATGAGACATGAGAGTCAGCACATATAGCATTCCTCTAACATGATCACAACCACATATAAAACCAACCACATGATGAGAAGACACATAGTACCTAAAACCAACAAACATACAGTGAAACAACAATAAAATGACAATTATCTCCTAGTGAGACACCTAAGATGTACCCTTTCGACGCAAGTGTTGACTGTAGCCAAAAGGTATGTTGTGCCATAAGAATGTGTCTATAATAGCTTCTGGATAAAGTTTCATGTAATAATGGTTAAAAGAAGGAAAAGTAAGACCAAGGTCATGGGACACATATTCCAAGTTGAATGTTGGGAAAAACACTATAGTGGGCATCACTTTTGGTTTATTTATGGCTATGGAAATTGGCAAAGGTAAAGAGGAAATAATTGGAATTTATTTATGAAAATAAAGGAAAATAGGAGAAAAGGAAGGTGAAGGGACACTAATTTGCATGGTAAAGAAATTAGAGGAAAAATGAAGGGAAATGAAGAAAATATATACATCAATAATACAAAGTCTTCAAAGAACCAGTTCACAAATTTGGAGAGTTTGGTTGATATTTTTTTGGTTTTAATCTTGAGAACAATGTGAAAGAGAGAGAGAGCTCCAAGAGGAGAAATCAAGCAAGCAAGTAATTGAAAGCAAAGGAAAGCAAGAAGAAGGTTGGATCAATAGCTTCAATAGGAAGACTTTGCAGGTAACAGGTTGCATATCTGATTTCATAGTTGAGGTGTGAATGCATGGTACATGCATTTGTTTATTTGGTTCCTATGTTGTCATTGGCATGGGTTTTTTTAGGTTTGACAATGGTTTCAACCTTGCCTTGTGATTTCCTGGAAAACCATGGTGTGATGTGATTCATTTCTTAGTTGGGATTTATATTGGAAGGTTTTGGAATCAGGTGAGGTGGTCTCAGGAAGATTCCCAACATTTTGGGGTGGAGATTGTTCTCTCTAGGAAGTCATTGACGTGTGGGTGGATATAAAAAAATTCCTCAAGTTATGGTGAAGAAATTATCAGGCGTTTAATCTCAACTTGATTTTGTGATCTCAGGACTGGTTTAGGTGAGATCACGGTAGTATGAGGGTGGAGGTGGTTTGACACTTAGAGTCCCTGTTTGATTATGTCTTGGTTTATCCTGGGATATCCCACATTCATGCTTAGAATATGGAATGGGGGTGATTGGCTGAAAGAATTATTTGTTTATATCTAATCTATGGTCAGGTGGAACATGGAAGTCCCTGACTTGGTTGGATTTTCCATATGTTAATAACATCTATTTTTTTATGATGATCTATGAGCACTTGTACTTGTTATTATGTTTATTTGATGGCTAATTTTTCATGGTTAATATTCTGGTTATATGTTGGTTATACACATCATTCTATGATTTACTCTAGCTATGGTTCTTGTTCATGGTTGATAATTTTGAATTGTCGATGAATGCATGGGATAACAAGTATTTTTGTAGGTACCAGAGAGTGAATTAGACCTTCTTGGTGATTCTTAGATGAAGTTCATAATTTTGCACTTGAATATGCATTCATGGCATGTAGCTTACATGTTTACCATATGTTTGATGCAATATCTAGTGTGTTCTGGGTAATATAGGTCATGTTCTAGTTTCAAGTTTGAATGTTTGGCATTGTTGTTATGAGAAATATGATTATGGAAAGTTACCTAAAGTTCTCAGTAGTGGTTTGGAGGCTATCCTAGAAAAGTGGCTTAGATGTTGGGACTGCGGGCACTGAACTGGGGAAATTAGGCCATAACCACATAGAAGCAGGCTTGTGCATGCAGTTGAAGCCCTATAACCACACTCTTTCCTTGTTGTGCATGCAATTGGGGTGTTAGGTCAGTGAAAAATGGTTCCAGCTGAGGGATTGACCACTTGGGTTGGTTTGCAACCTTTTGAGTGATCTCTAGTCTTTGAGGAATGTTAATAAAATTTTCAATTTGTTATCTCCACTTCTGTAATTGGAATTTTGAGGTTAAGTGATGTCAGAGTAGTGCTCCGTTTCATATTTACCTGAAAGGCTTGTAAAATTGAGTAAATATGGGGAGAGGTTGTTACTCACTATTATCAAATCTTCTAGGTTCAAACACTTGGAATGGATGGGCAAGATGTGATTTTTATACATGCATTTCAGTCGTATGCATTCATTGCAGTGGCTATGGTTGTCATGTATATAGTCGGTGTTGCAGGTTGTGGCATCATGTATGATAATTAAGATGATGTTGATAGGTTGACATGTTTGTGTCATTATCTATATATATATATTATATATATATATATATATATATATATATATAATATATATATATATATATATATATATATAATAATATATATATAATCATGCTAATATGGATTAAATTGTGCATACACTTTAGGGAAATTTTGAGGTCTAAAATGGGCCTCCTAAGGAAAATGTAAAACAAAAATAAAATTTATAAGAACCAATAGGATTCAAGATGATGATTTCAACCATGGGGGATGATTCGCCATTTTTGGACTAAAAGAGTGAAAAGTTAAACAAATAATTAAACAATAAAACTACTTTTTCAACTCGTATTTTCAACTTATCTCCGTAAGGTTTTACTCAAATTTCATGTGGGACTACTCGGTGGATGTAAAATTTGATTCCTCCTCCAAACAACACCCATGTTTCATACTTTTGATGGACCCCACTAAATGAAAAATGAGAAATACATGAAAAAATGTGATTGGAATGATGCTTTTCATGTATTTCTCATTTTTCATGTAGGAGGGTTCATTGAAAGTATGCAACATGGGTAATACTTGTATAAGGAATCAAATTCTTCATCCAATGAGTGTTTCTACTCGAAATGTGAGTAAACCCATAGGGAGATAAGTTGAAAATACGAGTTGAAAACATAGTTTTTTATTTTTTCCCTCTAAAATTTGATGATGTAATCTAATCTTATTTTATTATTTCCACTATTATTTTATAATTTCCTTAGGAGGCCCAATTTAGACCTCAAAATTATCTTAATGAGACAACCTTCCCTGAACTTCAGTAAGGTATGTTTGATCATGTTTCTATTTCATTTATCTGACATGGCATGTTTGCAGGAAGAAGAATATGAGATATGAAGAGAAGAATGATGGATTAAAGGTCACATGACTCTCCTGATATATCAGTTAAGAAAATAGGAGAAGAGTACTCTCCTGACATAGTAGATACCTTGAGAATTCTAAAAGTAGAAATTAAGAGTTGTAAGGTGGATAATGACAAGATAATTCAGTCACAAGAAAGGATTTCTAGAGCTCAGGAAAATAAATCTGAGGTTAATGCAGTGATCCTTTAGAGATTATAATATTTTATTATATATCAAAAGCCACAATTCAATTATGGATAGGACGAAAGCATAATGGGGTATATGGTAGCATGTTTTGTTTAGGGAATAGGTTGGACAAGGATGACAGAGTTAGAGGTGGCATATTATTGGATACACCTGACAAGAGAGGTAGCGTTTATGGTTTTCATTCTAGTTTTGGGTAAGATAGCATGGAGATCATCACTATCATCCTTACAGGAGGAGTAATAAGGGTTATTTTAGAGGTGATTTTAAGAAATCTAAGCCTGCTACATTTGATGGAGATTTGAAGAAACCAGAAGACGCAGAAGCATGGCTTCTTTGGATGAATAAAATTTTCAAGTTGCATGATTATTCAAAGAATATGAAATCCAGGATAACTATTTTAAGCATTAAGGGAAAGGAAAATATCTCGAGGGAATATGTGAGGTGTGTCAGAGGCATCAAGATAGAGGAATTGAGTTGGCATGAGTTTAAAAGACTCTTTAGGAAGAAGTACTTGTCTGAGAGATACTATGATGGAAAGGCTAAATGGTTCTATGAACTGAAGATGGGGTCTATTATAGATGAAGAGTTCATGACTAAGTTTCTATAATTGTTGAGTTATGTCCCATATCTTAAGGATGAGAAGACAAAAGTTCAAATATTCATCAATGGACTTCCATTACCATTTAAAGATAAGATTGAGTATGATGAGCTTCGGTTATTAGAGGAAGTCATCAGGAAGTTGAAGCATTGTTATAAGAAATAAAAGTGCAAGAATAAGCCTAATCGTGATTATAAAGGTAATGACAAGACCAAAGGGAAATGGCATCCAAAGCGAGAAGGACCTTAAGATGTAGGTGAGAAAGAAAATGTTGCTCCTTACAAGAAGTTCAATACAACTGAGAAGGGACAGGGATCTAAACATGAAGGGTAGTAGGATAAATGGAGTGGTAGGGAACGATTATAGGGTCCGATTTCTGGAAAAGATCATTGTAAGGAGGATTTTCCATTGTACTAAGGTGGCAAACCTTAGATCTATAGTGTTCAAAAGCTGCATATAGTTTGGGATGTTGGTCAAAGCATTCCTTGAATTTATGCAACATTTGATAACAAGAAGGTAGATCATGAGACATCCATTATTGAGATGGAAGGTAAGCTCTGTGATTTAGTTGTTTCCATTTTGATTGATCTTTGATCTTGATTATAGTTATGCTAGTCCTAACCTGGTGGATAAGTGTGGCTTGAATAAAGAAGTGCATGCAAAGTCTTGGTTAGTGCATTTGGCTACATGGACAAAGAAAATAGTTCATCATTAGGTGAGAGCATGTGTATTTGAGTTGAATGGTATTCCTACATTAGCACATCTAAATTTGCTTCCTTTGGGATCACAAAATATGCTTTTGGTCTAGATTGGTTGTACCTTCAGAGGACTAAGGTATACTTTTATGAGAAGGTTATTGAGTGTTTGGAGGATGATGGAGAGAAGAGAATCTTGTAGGGAAAGAAGAATCCTACATCAATGAGAATGATTACAACTATAAAGTTAAAACACAATTGAAGATTAGGGTGTGTATTATTTGTAGTGCATGTTTCCATTAAAAAGGGGAAGGACGTTGAGGATGATGAGATAATGAAGAGGTATCCAATTTTACAATAATTTTAGAATGTATTTCGAGCAGATATTTTAGAGATACTAGTTCATAGGGAAGTGGATTTATCTACTGAGTTAATATGAGGAGCAACACCATCATAAAAGTAACCTTACAGGATGAGCACTCCAGAGTTAGTTGAATTGATGTTGCAACTTAAGGAAATTCTTTATAAGGGATGGATAAGGCCAAGTGTATCACCTTGGGGTGCACTCATGTTGTTTGTATGTAATAAGGACAATATTCTCAAATTTTCCATTGATTACAAATAATTGAACAAGGTGATAATGAATAATATTTCCCCATTGTCATGGATTGATGACTTATTTGATAAGCTGAAGAGAGAAGTAGTGTTCTCAAATATTGACTTGAGATTAGGATATCATTAGGCACGCATTAAAGAAAAGGACATCTATAAGACTACATTTTGTACCAGGTATGGGCAGATGTGTCAGTAGTGGTTCCTTTTCATCTTACTAATGCTACAAATACTTTCATGTGTTTGATAAATAGAGTGTTGTGCAATTATATGGACATGTTTGTGATAATATTAACTTATGACATATTGATATATTCTAAGAATGAGGAAGAGCATGCAAAGAACATAGCAACAATATTGAGATTGTTGAGAGAGCATCAGTTGTATGCCAATCTTAGCAAGTGGAGTTTCTTTCAGCCTGAACTTATTACTTGGGGAATTTTGTTTCCAAGGAAGATACAGGAGTGGACCAAAAAAATATCAGAGCTATTATGGAATGGGAAGCTCATAGGAATTTGGATGAGGTCATATCACTCATGGTAATAGAATGTTAGTACAGGAGGTTCACTGGGAACTTCTCATGGATTTCTTATCACATGACATATTTGTAGAGGAAAGGAAAGAAGTTTGAATGGAATGAGGAGTGTGCAGTTGGTTTTGAGAAGTTGAATCATTTTCTTAGAAATGCTCTTGTGTTGAAGACTGCAAACCCTAATAAAGAGGTCATGGTATGTACATATTCTTGCAAGGCAGGACTAGGTGGAGTCCTGATGAAATAAGGGGAGGTTGTATGCTATGAGTCAAGAAAGTTGAATGAGCATGAGTATATCTATGTGACTTATGATCTTGAGTTGGAAGCTATCATTCATGCATTGAAGATATGGAGACATTATCTACTTGATAGGAGATTCATTCTGATGAGCGATCATAGTGGACTGAGTACCTGTTTGACAGCACCAATCTAAATTCCAGGAAATATACACAGTTATCTACCCTTAGTGAGTTTGATTTCGATATCATGTAAATTAATGGATAGGAGAACTGGGTTACAGATGATCTCAATATAAGAGTGTAGGTGAATCATATTGCAATAGATATTTTTATTAGATAGACTTGCAGGACTAGATCTTGCAGGTAGGGTAGCATGATGATAGGTACCAATAGTTGAAGCAGAGGTTTCATCAGTAGGCGTGAAGGTGATAATGACGAGGAATATCACCTCATGAAAAGTGGGTTGGTAAGATTTAGGAACATGATTTCTGTGCCAGAGAACAATGAGCTCAAGAAGCTTATCTTAAGGGAGTTTCATGTCCAACCATATTCAAGCCACCTAGGATATCAGAAGACTTTGAAAACAATTAAGAAATCATATCATTGGCCAAACTTGAAGAAAGAGGTGGCTAAGTTTGTTGTGAGATGTTTGGACTGTTAGCAGGTAAAAGTAGAGTGTAAGCATCCAGGAGGCTTATTACAACCTATTTAGATTATAGAGAGGAAATAGGATGTTGTTTCCATGGACTTCATTACAAGTTTTCCAAGGAAATCGAAGCAGCATGATTCAATCATGGTTGTGGTTGAATGGATGAGTAAGGTATCTCACTTCATTGAAATTAAGTCTATGAATTCATCGAGCGAGGTAGCTCAAATATTCATCAGGGAAATAGTGAGATTTCATGGTGTTCCCAAGAATATCATATCAGATAGAGATGTCAAGTTCACTCCCACGTCATGGAAGGAGTTGTTTGTAGGTTTGGGGAAACAGATAGCTTTCAACAATGGTCAGACAAAGGGGGTTAATAGGATTCATGAAGACATGTTGAGGATGTATGTCATGAATCAATAATGGAAGTGGGAAGGTTATCTCCCACTGGTAGAGTTTGTTTATAACAATGGGTATTAGGAGTCCTTGAAGATGAGTCCATTTGAGGTTCTTTACAGGTAGAGTTGTAGTGCTCCTATCAGCTAGAGTGATCCAGTGAACAAGGTGTTAATTAAACTAGACATGTTGGGAGAAATAGAATAGGAAATGTAGGTTACTAAAAGGAATTTAAAGGAAACATAGGATAAGATGAAGAGTTATGCAAATAAACACAAAGCATTTAAGGTTTTTCAGGTTGGGGAGCATGTGTACTTTCACATCAATCCCAAGAAGATCTCCTTGATACGAAACCTCGGTATTGCAGGCCTTTTAAGATCCTTAAGAGGATTGTACCAGTGGCATCCAAACTTGCACCGCCTCTGACAATGAAAGTCCATGATATTTTCCATATTTCATTGCTTAAGAAATATGTACAGGATGTTGATCATGTGATTAACTGGTCTGTATTACAGGTGGAACTAGAGGGATAATTCTAGCCATAACCAAAATGGATATCATAGCAGAAACAACCCATGCTCAGGAACAAAGAAATTGAGCAAGTTAAAGTGTAGTGGAAGCACTTTGGGCCCAATGAAGCTACATGGGAGATGACTGATCATATGTGGGATTTATATCCTTCATTAGTTGCTAGTTCAAGAAAATGAGTTTTGGTTATATATATATATATATATATATATATATATATATGGTTGTAAATATGGCAATAATTTGGGTTATAAATCTCCATAGGCAATATGTTTAGTTTTCAATAGTTTACTAGTTATAGGTGTCAAAAAATACTAAGGACGGTGTTCCCCAAATAGGGAGGGGTTTGTAACAACCACAGGATAAAGTTTCATGTAATAAAGGATAATAAAGGAAAAATAAGACCAAGATCATTGGACACGTATTCCAAACTGAATGTTGGGAAAAACACTATATTCGGAATCACTTTTGGTTTATTTATGGATATAGAAATTGGAAAAGGCATTGGAAAAGGAAAAGAGGAAATAATTTTAGTTTATTTATGAAGATAAAGGAAAATAAGAGAAAAGGAAGGTCATGGGAATTATATTTGCATACTAAGGAAATTAGAGGAAAAATGAAGGAAAATGGAAAAAAAAGGGACATCAATAACAAAAAGGCTTTAGAGAACCAGTTCACATCTTTGGACAGTTTAGTTGATCTTTTTTTCAGTTTTTAGCTTGAGAACAATGTTAAATAGAGAGAGAGATCCATCAGGAGAAATCAAGCAAGCAAGCAAAAGAAGGGTAAGGAATTTCAAAGGAAAGTGAAGGAAAGCAAGGAGAAGCTTGGATCAATAACATCAACAGGAAGATTTTGCAGGTAAAAATATAAATGTTTGATTTCCTAAGTGAGGTGTGAATGCATGGTAAATGAATTTCTTTATTTAGTTCATTTTCTACAATTGGCATGGGTTTTTCCAAGTTTGAAAATGGTTTGTGCCTTTCCTTTCCCTTTCCTGGATAGCCATGGCGTGATGGGATTCATTTCCTGGTTGAGGTTTGGATTGCAAGGAGGTTTTGGAAATGAGTGAGGTTGTCTTAGGAAAATTCCCAAGGATTGGGAGTGGAGATGGTTTTCTCTGGGAGATCGTTGACTGAGGTGGAGATAGGAAAATTCCTCAAGTTATGGTGAAGAAATTATGAGGCATCCAAGCTCAGTTTGGTTTTGTCATCTCGGGACCAGTTTAGGTGAGATCATGGTATGATTCCATAGTTTATTATGTATTGGTTTATCCCATGATATCCCACATTCATGCCTAGAATATGGCACAAAGGTGATTTGATGAAATAAAGATTTGGTTTAGCCCAATCTATAGTTGTGTGGTACATGGAAGTCCCTAACTTGGTTGGATTTTGCATATGTTAATAAGATTTATTTTCTTATTGTGATCTATGAGCACTTGTAATTGTTATTATGTTGATTTGATGGCTGATTTTTCATAGTTAATATTATGGTTATATGTTGGTTATAAGCATGGTTCTATGATGTGTTCTAGCTATGGCTCTTGTTCATGATTGATAAATAGTTGAATGGTTGACGAATGAATGGTATAACAAGTTTTTTTGCAGCTAATTGAGAGGGAATTATAATTTATTGGTGAATCTCCAATGAAGTTCAAAAGTTTACACTTAGATATGAATTCATGACCTATAGCTTACATATTTACAATATGTTTGACGTAATGCCTAGTGTGTTCTAGGATGTCTAGGTCAAGTTCTGGATTCATGTTTGTATGTTTAGCATTCTCATTATGAGAAATATGATTATGGAAAGTGACAGGAAGTTCTAGGAAATGTTCTAGAGGCTATCCTAGAGAAGTGGCTTAGATATTGGGACTGCAGGCACTGAACTAGTGAAATTAGGTCATAACCACATGGAAATAGGCCTATGTGTGCAGTTGGAGGCCTATAACTACACTCTTTCCTTATTGTTCATGTATTTTGGATGTTAGGTTAGTGAAAAAGGGTTTTAGCTAAGGGATTGACAACCAGGGGTAGTTTTTATCCTTCTGAGTGGTATGTGGTCTTTGAGGAATGTCAGTAAAGTGGTAGGTTTTTTTGCTCCAGTTCTATAACTCGAACTTTGAGGTCAGGTTATGTCATAGTAGTATTTTGTTTCACATTTACCCTAAGGTCTTATCAAAGCAGGTAAATGTGAAGAGGGGTGGTTCAATTTCCATCACATGTAATAATGATAAATACCATCCACTAGTGCAAGACAGTTTGTTGGAGCTACCTCTAGAAGGTGTGCCATGGTGCTCTTGAGATGTGTGAAAATAAGTGAAAGAGACACATTAAATAGTGAAAGGGATAGATTCTAACACAAGGAAAACATAAGAGAAACATGTAAGAAATATAGCTAGAAAAAGAGACACTCGCAAAAGACGGAGCAAGAAAAAATGACGCATGTAAGAGAAAAAGAAAAAAAAAGTGACACAAAAAAAAAATTGACAATTGAGAAACTCACTCGAAATATAGAACATTTACAACCATGAGTGAGAGAATTCTCCTTACACTCAAATAGTGCATAGGGTTCAAAGGAAAAAGATAAACACAAAGATGAGCTATGGATTGGGCTCTTTATACAGGGAGAGAAGACATGCAATTAGGGTTAATATTAGTGAGTGCTCTGAATGCATGTTTGGAAACTAGGAGCCAAAAGTGAATTGAATGACTTGAATACATGCACTCTCACTGTCCACAAAGGCTGTGCAATTTGTTGGCATTATGATACAGTTGTTGTCCTTGATGGCAACTCACATAGATGATAGTTCACAGTGCAACAGGTTAACAACAACAGATTACAAAGATTGAAGAAAGAGAGTGTTTTAAGAAGTATACACTAGTTCACTTTGTCCATGTAGCATCCACACATAGGTCCATAGAACAAAATGAGCATATATGTAACATGCACTCTCACAAGAGGAAAACTACGTATAGGTTGGAAAATCAAGGAAATTCAAGAGGAGACAATAGCAGGGGTTAGTACCATGGTATTAGTCCACAATATTGAGCGGAGTAATGACTATTTGATCCCGTCCAAGAATACCATGGTTCCTAAGTGGTTTCGGTCCGAGGTATTGAGAAAGGCCTAAAACTATATAAGGAGGAGAAGATCATAAGGCCAGGGTGTGCAAGTGAATGGGTTTCTAAGGGATACTTTTATCTGAAGTATATGTTATGTTGCAAGGGCTATGATTATGAGATGATCTGAAATATTTTGTGCACCTTGGATAAAGTTTTAAATCAGGATCATAAGAACTGACATGACTTATCATTGAATTATCTGATGTTGATTAGGCTAGATGTTATTGCTTAAGCATGTTTTATTTTGTAAATGTTACTATCTGGGTACGAATGAAGTCTAGAATGGCTGTGAAGTTTTAAGTTAGTATTTTCAGATCTATACACTGGTTCGCTTTGGTAAAAGCGTGTATAAATGTTGGTTCGGCACATCGAAGTAGCATATACATTATGAAATATGATGTTTGAAGTTGCGATTGGTTCTACTTGTTGATGCAGAGTTCTGGGTTCTTATCTGTGTTCTGGTGATAGTGTTTGTAATCTTCAAATTAATTAATTTTGATTTGCTTCAATGATGATGGGTTATCAGTGATTGGTTTTATTGCAGTGGTGCTTGATTTTGAGATTCAATGTTGCTAATGGGTCCAGTACGAAAATGGGATGAAACATGGCCTTCATATTGTGGTGTTGTGTTCTAGGAGTATCTAGTCTGAAAATTTATGAAACGTGGTCCTTGGAGGAAGAGTGAAGGTGGGAGCCTTCTGTATGTTTGTTCCTACATACTAGTAAATAGATCGACTAGTACAATAGCCAAGGGGTTGGAGCTCCCTTCCAGTAGTAGCTGGAAAACGAGTGAAGGTTGGAGCCTTCTGTAGGCCGATGCATATGTACTAGTAAACGGATCGACTAGTACAAGAGATAGGGGGTTGTAGCTCCCTTCCAGTAGAAGCTGGAGAATGGGAGAAGGTTGTAGCCTTATGCAGGTGGGTGCCTACATACTGGTATGAGTATGCACTAATACAAGATTGTAAACATGTTTTTCTTATATTAAAAGAAGACAACAGCAGGTGGTTTTTCTCTCGCGTTGGGTTTCCACCTGAATTCTTGGTGTTCATGTGTTTTTCTTATATGTGATGGTTTATTCTATTATTACTGTTATAGCTCCAAATCTCACTCTTGTGGTTTGTGATGCTGCAATCATGGCCTAGGGCAACCCCTCCTTCCAGACCTGGTCCCAAATTTAAAAAACAGTGTTTTATTCCCTATATGCGACATTGCCCTGAACTAAACGCGTGTATACACAGGTCTGTGTATACCCAACCTGCGTATATCTTTAAAAACACTTAAAAATATATAAATATCCTTAATTTCAGGCAGAGATCATGGGTTTTACCTGTTGATTACCTGTTAGTGCTCGTGGCCCAACTGTTCCCAATGAATTCCCAACTAAAAAACTACTTTGGGAGAAGTATAAAAGGGCTTCAATGGGAAGGCCAAAGGGAGGAGATAAGAGAGAGAAAGATTATTATGATAAGATTTCCCTGACCAGGTCTGAAGATCCTAGTGCCTCCTGCACTTCCCCCATTCTACAGGAAACCTTTGTTTCCTTGTGTGTGTTGATGTTTTCATACTACTTGAGATATCATGGAGTAAGTCATGGAAGGAGTTTGTTAAAGGCTTGAGACTGGATGAATCCAGGAGACGGTTCCGCTTGAATCTTGTTAAAGGATGAATCAGGTGAAATTATTCCTTTCTGTACTTTATTTGTCTATAATAAAAGAAACACATGTCTTTGTTCCTGATATAGATCTTCTTCATGTTTATGATATTCATCTTATGATTCATATGTGAACGGTTGTTTAATTCCATAACTAACTACCTTTCCTTATAATATGAAGATGGTTTCTTTGTGATGTTTGGTCCATATACTGCTGTACTTTCTTGAATGGATTGTTTTGCAGGTCAAAGGAGAAAAGGGAACTCCAAGAAGGGTTTGGACCCTGGAAGGCTCTTCTCAAACGTAGGACCTCAGGTACGCCCCCTATCGTAGAGTTTTCTTATAGTAGCATTATGGTTGTATGGAATGTGTGTTTCTTTGTATAGATAACCTCCAGTCTACTAGGGTATCCACCCAAGACCCTAGGGGTGTTTATCCCACAACAGAATTGGTGACTCCACTGGGGACAACACTATTGTTTTTCCTAGTTTGGGTGTATTCAAGCCAATCAGGGCTCAGCTGTCTGTTTACCTTCTGTTGCTGTGTAGTTAGTGCCTGAATTGTGAGCTTTGATCAGTTTTTTCCAGACTATCTTTTGTTTTTCATGGAAGCTTTTGTATACACTGTTTTATCTGTTTATAGAGGCATATATACGCATCTTTCCTTAAGTGAAACTGCGTATACACATGTTTCCTTAAATATTGTCACGTATACACGCATCTATGTGCAAACACAGTCGCGTATATCTTTAAGTTTTCAAGATTTTTAGAGTCTTTTTGTTTCTGGAAGTTTGTATGCTGGTCTGATTCAGTTTGGAACAGTTACTGTTCTGTCACAGTCTTTAGTTTTACAGCAAGCGTCTTGTTTCAAATTCTCTCTGATTGTGAAAAGGTTGGTCTTGTTTGTTGGTCTTGCAAATGTCATTTGTTTTTGCTTAAGCACACAAGGTTTCTTGCAAGGAATCTTGGCTGCTCTGTGTCTTCAGGGCAGGAAGATTGATTTCAATCTTTATGTTGAGTTTTGTTTTGGTGACTTTTTGGTTTGCATGCCCAAACTTTATTTCTATGACCATCTGCTTTTCTTGCTTTCTGAAAGTTGTTGGTTCAGGCTTTCTTGAAAGTTGTCTTTTCAATAATTTGGTTTTCATTGCCAAGCTTGTCTCGCTACTTGTTGATTGTTAAGAACACTTCGAAGCACCTTTTTTGTTGAGTTCGCACTTGTTTTGTGTTGCAAACTCGCAAAATGTTGCATTGCCTATTCTTCAGTCATCAAGTTTCAGTCTTGTTAGAGTGTTTTTGAAAAGTCGTTTTTATGTTGCTTTTGAAGGAAACTTTTTGAAACTTTGTTTTGCTTTCTCGAACTTTGTTTTGATTGAGTTTTCCTTTTGTTGAGTGAAAGTGCCTATTTGTTTGTCTTCATCTTGTTGTTAGTGCTTAGACGAAATAAGCAACAAAAACTTATATTCCATCTAAACATTCTATGTGGCAAATCAAAAATCGATAAACTAACAACTTTCATTTCTTGATTTAAGAGTAGTTTTGAATTTTGCATCGGCATGTACGTGTTGCATTAGAATTAGTTTGTGCATCTTTCTAGGCATCTATAGTTTTGTTCGCTTTTGTGAGTGTGAAGTTTGAAGAAAAGAAAAGAAAAAGTTGTAGCTTTATTTGAAGTTCCTCTGAACCCTATAGAAATTTCTTTTCATCGAAAAATGAAAACAAGTGCATTTGCATGTAGTTTGGTTTTTATTAATTCCTTTTGCGTCAAAACACCACTAGTTTCACTTCTGCTTATCCCGTGACTTAAATAACAGCCCATTAAAATCAAGCGCTAATTTAAAATATACTAGAACGTTTTATAATTGTCAACTTAGACACATCAACAAATTTTAGGATATTTTAGGGCCTTGGATTAGGTGAGTGGAGAGTTAACTCTCCAAGGCCATTTTAAATTGTCAAACATAGGATTCTGAATAAAGAGTAAAAATCCAATAGCGTTAGGATGACCAGTAAAGCTCCAGATCTGGGAGTTAAGTACGAGGGTCTATGAAGATAGGGAAGAGAGATACCCCCTCTCCTACATGTCCGAACTTACCTCACGATTGTTCCGCCTGGCTTCTGATACGAGTTGGTAACCTTAGTTCCTACTCCTAGGGATCTACACAGGTGGCTGCGGAGGGGAATCCCATGGCACCTGAGGTCGACATTGTATCACTCTCAGCGATACTACTGGAGGGCACCCTTGTGAAGCTTGGGGGCTTGCACCGGCGCAGGCTATTGTTAGGAGGTCCGCGTAACTTCCTTTTTTACCTTCGCTGATAGGACTGGGCCGTCATTATCCCAAACTATCTTCGGAAGGCCCCTTACTTCACTTTCTCGTATTTTGGTGTCCGGTCCTAATCACCCAGAGCGGAAATACTTGGAAGTTGTTTGACTGACTGATATTTTTAGGGACTTTATAGTGTGTGCTCTATGCTCCTAGTTGGCCTAGTTTTCAATTTTTTGAGTCTATAGTTAGATCTTAACAAGAAATTCAAAGTGGCTGACTGATCACCTAGACGGTCTCGAAGACTTCGTGGTCTTTCACCACCAAGTTTAGAGCCTTCACCTAGAAGGCGCAAAGGTAATACTGCCAGTGGGTCTTGTCCCATGGCAGCTGACGCATCGGGGATTGATCCTCCTCTCAGGGGCATTAGTGTTCAAGGTAGACCTGGTACTTCCATAGAACAAGAGAGAAATACTGCAGTACTTTCTCGAGTTCTCTTTCGGGGAGTAGATAACGTAGAGGTAGAAGAACTCTCAAAGTCGTTAGCGGCTCTGAATTTTCCCCTACCTTCTAGTCATTCAGAAGCGTTACAATACATTGGGCCTCCAACGCATCGACCGTTAAGTCCAGGTCACATTACGCACTTACCATCGATGACCACTACTGGAAGCATGGCTTCTACTACAAGTGCTACGACTATGCACACTCCAATATCTGTACAAGGGGGAGGAACTATTTCCATCCCCTCTACTTCTTTATTTGAGTCTTTTGCTAGCACATATTTAGTTGGGTCTACCTCCATTCCTTCTACGAGTGGAAACTCAAAAACCAATGCTTTTATTTCTGGATTTTTCCCATTTGGCATCCATCCACAAGGTATTCCGTCAGTTCCGTTCAGTGCCTCCACCTCCATGATGGGTGGATCGGCTCCATTCCAGGGTTTTCCTTTTGGAAGTGGTCATATATCACATTCCAACCCAACAACCAGATCTATGCCTTTCTCTTCTTTAGGACAAAGTAGCAATCCTTTTCAAGGTTGGACTAACCCTGCGGTTAGTAGCATGGGAACTGAGAATTCGTTTCTTGGGCAACAAGGGAATAGGCCATACTCCACGGTTAGTTCATTCAGAAGTATTCCTCCCCTAGCGTCTGCGTGGAATCTTTATCAGGGGTTGTCAACTCCTTATAATCCTTTAGGAGGAAACTTCGCTAGTTATGGAGGTTTTGCGGCCAGAGTTGGTCAAACTCCGACTTATGCTGGATCACAAGGCTTGCCTTTTGGTTCAGCAAGTTCGGCTAGTTACTTTGGGTAGCCTAGTGCCTTCCAAAATCCAGGCCAATCTTTGCAGAGCTTTGGGGGCTCTGCCCAGTCTGGGTGGAATCCCCAAGGTCCTCCTAGGCTTCTGTTTCTGGCAACTTTTAACTTGCCAGATCTCACAAAATTAACAAACGATCCAATCAAACATAATCCAGCATGGCCTCCGGTCCCAACCAAACTCCCTTCGGACATTGCAAAATTTGAAGGAAAGGGCAGTGAAGACCTAAGCGACCATGTAACCACATTCCATTTGTAGTGCTCATCGAACTCCCTTATTGATGATTTAGTGAGGTTGAGACTTTTTCAACGCACCTAGACTGGTAATGCGGCCAAATGGTATATAGAGTTGCCAGGGGGTAGCTTTACATCTTTTGCTGACTTAGCTAACATTTTCCTAAATCATTTCCAGTTGCCTGTCTGTTATGATGCTGGAACAGAACTTTTGGCCATCGTTGGGCAAAACACGACAACTCACATTTCTGACCATATTCATGAATGGAGACAGATAAAGAGGCTAATTAAAGCTGAAATCCCTCTGGAATACCGTCTCGAATGGTTTCTGAAATCTTTACAACCTGAGATCTCTAAGGATGTCTCCATGTTCGGAGTCTATTCTGATGAGCAAGGGATTTTTAGGGCCCAACAATTATAATTGATCTACTCTCAGTCTAGGATCCTACAAAAATACTTACTAGATGCTCCTGGGTCGAAGGTTGACATAGCCAAGTCGAAGCCAGGTCCCCATGCTGATGGTGTAGTTGGATCGGTAGACACAAATGTGGTGAACTTGTTGAGCCAATTGCAGCAGTTGTCATTGCAAACTGCTTCAAACAACCAAGTCACATCGTCTAATACATCGTCTTCCCAACCCTCTTCGATTAATGCCGTCCAATCGGATAACCCCAAAGGAAATCAAAACTCCAATGGGAAAAAGAAAGGACAAGGTAAGAAAAATAATCAGGATGGGAAGGCTGACACAAATAAATTCGGCAATAATGTTGGTGGGGGTAGAAATGAGTCTAGAAAGAAAGTCAAGTTTCCATGCAAGTTGTGTAGTGGAGACCATTTAACTCATCTCTCCCCAAAGATTCAGGACGCTCAACGCTTGTTAGGGTAGCAAGGGGCTTCTATTTCTCAAGCTGTGTTAACCAACCCTTTTCTGCAAGGGCAACAATTGCTTGCTGCCATGAGTTCAAATCCTGGTACCTCCTCTGGGGCAGCCAGGAAGGGGAAAAATCATCGAATATTTTCATGATGGGTTCTAATGTCCACATGGCTACTCGGTCACGTGATTACGGTGAGGCCAAAACTTCCAAGGACAAAAGTGCTCCCGGAAATACCGAGCTTCATATTGAGTGATCCCTTGTTGAGACTATACCATGGATACTGAAAGGTTCCGCTAAACGTGCGACTATTAATCCTAACGCTAGGGCCGCCCAAAATTATTCCATTGTGGAGGATCTGGCCCAGAGTCCATGTGCCATGTCCACTTTAGAGGTTCTCCAGTCATGTCCGGCTCAGCGAAGTGCTTTACTCTCAGCAATTGGGGTAGTTGATCCAACCAACTCTTTAGTGCTCACTTTTGACATGTTAAATCTCAAAAAGAGACTCCCTCATCACATGGCTTTTCAGATAAAGTCTACATACCGAAAGATTAACATTTTTTGCACCGTCATTGATGAAGGAGCTTCCACGTGCGTCATGTCGATGTCATGTTGGAAGGCCATTGGATCACCTTCGGATGTTCCTTCACCTACCCTCCTGACTACGTTTGATGTCCATTCTCACAAGCCGCATGGAATTATCCTAGCCTTTCCTATATGTGTTGGAGGAAAGGTCATCAATATTGAAGTAGAGGTCATAGATGCTAACCTAGACTATAATCTCCTCTTAGGAAGGAACTAGGTATACGAGATGGATGCCATCATTTCAACTCTGTTTCATGTCATATCCTTTCCTCATGAAGGGAAAATCGTTAAGGTTGATAAGTTGGATTATTGTCTAGTTGATCCTTAAGAAACTTCTAACTCTACTATCCCCTTAGTGGATAACCGTCGCCCACCTACTGAGATTCTAGGAGTTGGGATGTATTCCTCATTGATGGGTACCTTTGATTTTCCCTCTCCTATTGCTAGAATCAATGTCGTTTCATCATCTAAGGAGTCCTCACAAGAAGAGTTCTTCAGAACTCATTATTTTTCAAACCCTTGGACCTTGGCTTCACCTATGACCACATTAGCTGAAGGACAAGTTAATGGAATGGCATTCCCTATGTCTGTGATTGAGCTTAGATATCAGTCTATCATTAACTCTGCAGATGACCATTCTACTCCTTTTTCCGAAGAGGAGCTAGATGGTCATGTGGCCCCAGCTTGGGCCTTTGATTCCACCTCTGCCTTGGACTACTTAGATATGGTTTTACCTTCTGAAGAAGCAATCCTCGAAGTGATGATGGGTGTAGATCGACCTTGGGAATACTTACACCATTGTTCATATTTCCTTCCTCCATTGTAGGAAGTGGAATCTAGGTTCTCCATGCTATTCACTAGTGATGTTTATAAGATATCAAATCCTTTGGCTCCAGCACACTTTCGTGCCGAAGGTAAAATGTCGGTGATTTCAGAAACAATATCTATAAACATCTCTAGGGACCATAACATGATCAAGAATCTCTTCATCAGAATTGAATGTTCCCCTGAAGAAGTTCAAATTTACACCGACCTTTTCAAGGAATTTCGAGATGTATTTGCTTGGTCTTATGAAGAAATTCCTGGCATCGATCCTTCTATAGTTCAACATGAGATCAAGACCTATGAAAACACCAAGCCGGTTCATCAAAGGCTTCGATCGGTTAATCTTAGGAAAGAGGCAACCATTAAAGCTGAGGTAGAGAAGTTGCTTAAGGCGGGTTTTATATACCCTATTTGTCTTACCAACTGGGTTTCTAATCCAGTCCCTGTGGATAAAAAGAAAGGAACAATCCGAGTATGCATCGACTTTAGGGATCTAAATAAGGCTTGTCCAAAAGGTAATTACCCCACGCCATTCATTGATCAGATTATTGATGAGTGTGTGGGTAATGAGATTTTTTCCTTTATGGATGGTTTTTCAAGTTATAATCAAATTTCTATCCATCCTGAGGATCAACATAAGATGGCTTTTATATGTCCCTGGGGTACTTTTGCATACAGAAATATGTCATTTGGTCTCAAAAATGTTGGAGCTACTTTCCAGCGGGCCATGTCATATGCTTTCCATGACATCAAACATATCATCGAAGCATACTTGGACAATCTCGCCGCTCGTTCTCAAAAGAGAACTGATCACCCCAGTCACCTTCGAATGGTTTTTGAGCGATGTCGTTTTTATAAAATCTGGTTGAATCCCAACAAGTGCATTTTCGTGGTTATGTCCGGTCAGTTGTTAGGGTTCATCGTGTCAAATGAATGGATTAGGGTTGATCCCTTCAAGGTGGAAGCAATAGTCCAGTTGCCTCCCCCGTCCTCCATTCGACAACTTCAAAGTCTTCAAGGGAAGGCTAATTTCGTAAGATGGTTTATAGTGAAATATGCCAAGATCACTAAAGGGTTTACGCGTTTGCTCCACAAAGGGGTTCCATTCGTGTGGGATGACTTTGCGTAGCGGTCGTTTGATGCTTTGAAAAAGGCATTAGTCTCTGCCCCGCTTTTGAGTCCACCGGATTATGGTAGGGGCTTCCTTTTATATCTCCCTGCAGCAGAATCAACCATTGGTATGGTTCTCAATTAGGAAGATGATGCTCTCACAGAACATGTGATTTATTATTTGAGCCGAGGCTTGATAGGTCATGAACTTCGTTACTCTCCGGTTGAGAAGTTGGCCTTGGCAGCTGTCCACGTTGTCCAGCAGCTCCATCATTATATTTGGCTACGCAAAACTTTTGTCTTGGCAGCAGTCCATCCGTTTCAGTTTTTCCTCAGTAGGCAAGTGATTGGGGGAAAATATAATCGATGGATTGTCATTTTACAAGAATTTGATCTTGAGTTCTTGTCCACCAAAGCCAAGAAATCTATGGCTTTTGCCAAGCTAATTTCTGAGTTGCCTTGTGGAGAGGACACTATTTATGAGGAAAGTTTTCCTGATGAACATTTATTCCTCATCTCTTCACTCAACCCTTGGTATGGAGATATCATTATTTATCTCTAGACTTCAAAGTTTCCCTCTACTTTCTCTAAGGATGAATGTCGCAAATTACGTCACCTCACTTAAATTATGTCATCATTGGTGATACATTATATCGTCGGGGGGTTGATTCAATCCTTCGGAACTGTTTAACCTTAGAGGAGGCAGAGTTAGTGTTAAATGATTTCCACAGTGAAGCTTGTGGTGGTCATCTATCAGGGCTTGCTACAGCTTAGTGTATCTTGCGTGCCAACTATTTCTGGCCTTTGCTTTTCAAAGATTGTGTTGAAGCGGTCAAACGTTGTCACTCGTGCCAAGTTTATACTCGGAAGATGTGCACACATCCAGCTCCTCTTTTTCCCGTTGTCACTGTCGGTCCCTTTACTAAGTGGGGTATTGATTTTATGACTTGTAATCCGCCTTCAGCGGTGAATCACAAGTATATTATCATGGCCGTAGACTACTTCATGAAGTGGGTAAGGCCATGCCCACTTATAAAAACGATAGTGAGATAACGACATTATTCCTTTTTAATCAGATTATCTCAAGGTTCGGTATCCCAAGAGAGATTGTCACTGACCATGGCAGTCATTTCCAGAATCAACTAATGTCCGAGTTGGCTCTCAAATTAGGTTTCTGGTAGGAACATTCGTCTCCTTATTATCCTCAAGCCAACAGACAAGTCAAGGCAGTAAACAAAACTCTTAAGATGATCCTGCAAAGGACAATTGACTAGAATCGATCCAATTGGCATCTTATGTTGTATCTGTCTCTATGGGCATACCGAACCTCTGTCAAGACTGCTATAGGTTTGACACCTTTTTAGTTAGTTTATGGGTTGGAATCTATCTTTCCTGTCGAATGTGAAATTCTATCTCTTAAGTTAGCTATTGAGCTCATTCCAGAGACCTCTAGTCTCAAAGAGCGTCTCCTTCACTTGGAACATCTCGATGAGCAGCGTCAATATGGAGCCACAGTAAATGAGGCTCATAAGAAAAGGGTTAAAACCCAGTATGATAAAGTTGTCCGTCCTTGTGTCTTTTCTGAAGGTGACCTCGTCTTGGTCTATGACCAAGATAAGGACACCTTGGGGGCAGGAAAATTCAAACCTATGTGGTACGGTCCCTTCATAATTAAACAAGTTTTAAGAAAAGGGTCGTATGAGTTATTCGATTTCAAAGGAAACAAATTGGCGAAGCCTCGAAACGGGCTCTACCTTAAGAAGTACTTTGCTTAAGTAGTAATTAGGCAATGGCTTCTTTGTACGTTATGTATATTTGTACATTTTTTATCGAGAGTTTGTGATATCAAAAATTTTGGGTTTGCTTTGGTAGGTGTTGATGGATGACTTGGTCTATTTTGGATTCGTCGATGGTGCTAGTCGGCACACTCGGAATCTCGCTTCCACAGCTTGGGCACTGTATTATCCAACTGGTCAATTGATGGTATCAAGGAGAGTATGCATTAGTCCCACTTCAAACAATATGGTTGAGTATATTGCCATCATTAATTTGCTATCTGAGGCAATTTCCCACGAAATCGACTCGTTGGTAGTTTATCTTGATTCACAATTGATAGTGTCATAATTAAATAACATTTATCCGGTAAGGGATCCATGTTTATATCATCAATATTTAAGGGTGAGGTTGTTGCAAAGATCATTTACTTATATTAATTATTTGCATATTCCAAGATCTCATAATTGGTTAGCTGATTCTATCGCTAATCAAGCATTAGACTGGCACAT